>PVIC010002817.1:0-74456 GCA_004025085.1 Thryonomys swinderianus
GGCACACTTTTTAAACGAGAAGGGGTGAACAAAGGCTTCTGAAGAACAGTGGCACCCCTAAGAGGCTCCGTTATCAACTCTCCCATGCCATCCTTTCCTTCCATTTACAAGTTCTGCACAAGGAAGTCTCTGTTTGCCCCTCTTATTCCAGCACTAGCACACCCAGCATGAACATTGTGCAGGTTGGAGAAGCAGAGGGTGAAGTTCAAAGTACTGCAAGTTAAGTAGCTCTGCTTTGTTGGATCTGGGTGAAAATCCTGTCTGTCCTACACATCGACAGTGTCTGATTCAACTCAGAGCCTCTTCTCCAGTGCACCCTCTTCCTTCAGTGTCTTCCACTTCTGCTTTGCAGTCCCAAACCCATCGCATTCTTTGGGTCATTTTCATTGCCTCCTCTATGAATCCGATTGTTCCCTCCCTACATTTGAAGCAACCTTTCTTAATCCAGTTAGTTTTCTCCCCTAAACAACGATAGGTGTCAAAAGCCCAGAGATGTTGTATTGACTTTGTGCTATTGCTTTAGCAATTTCTCTGTTTAAGAAATTCTTCATTGTGCCAAGTCAATTCTGCCTGAGACAATGAAACTTTTTGTTGGTGGTGGTGTTGGTGTTTTACATTTGAATCGTATAATGGTCATTTCTTCAACAAGCAAAACAATCAAGACTTTTTTATTATTTTTTCTTAAAGAGCATTCCCTGTCAATTAAGTATCTTGGTTTCTTTTCTTTATCCCTCTACAGTCCCTCTCCCTCACTTTTTCTTTTCTTCTGTTTAAATGTGTAAATTCATTGAATTTAATGTTTTCCTAAAGTACAGCTTCATACCGGACTCTACCACTGGTTTTATAGGGGTTGACAATTTCAGAAATAGTCTCTTGCTTCAAGTAATTTACAATCTATTCATAAAGAATATGCATACCTAATTATAATACAATACAGTTAAAAAGATGCTGGGGGACAGGTGATTAATCTTTATTTAAAGAAAATAATGTAGTGTATGCCTACACATACAACTAACTTTAGAACAAATTAATAAAACTTACAAACATTTTAAAGATATTGCTACTAATTTCTAAAAGAAAACCCAAGGTGCAAATAATTTGAAATTTTCCCAATTTTCATAAAATAAAAAATAAAGTACATTTTTAGTTTAAAACATAATCTAATATATTTAAATCTAAAAGATCAAGCAACTTTCTTCTATAGTTATTGGAGAAAAAGTCAGTCAAACTTTCACTGTGGTCTAAAATTTTGTTTTCCTTGCTTTATGCTGGACACATATTAAGCAGCAGCATTGCAATCTACCTTGTGTGTTCCACAACAACACTTACAAGGCAGTGTTGGCTTTATAAGTAAAAATTCCAAAGGAAACATCTCCAGTAAAATGAGAAGCTATTCAGCATCCTGGGCAGCCTGGTAGATGTTTTTGATTCACATATACCAAAGACTGCTTTCCTTTTTTTTAATATTCACATGTTCAGGAACAAATTACTTTAAAACTTTGCCTCTTTCCCCAGTGTGATAAATGAATGAATGAATGAATGAATGAATGAATGAATGAAAATGAATAATCACTTTGCATCTCAGTTATGGTGAAGAATTTGATTTCATTTGGCAAGAGCTGCCCTTCTAAAGAGCTGACCACTGAGGTCAAAGCCTCTTTTTTGTCTGCCAGAATACAATTTAATTAATTTCACTATCAGTCTCAAAGGACATAGTGTGTATTTTATAACCACTAATCCTGACATAAAAAGATAAGTACTTATACTCCTATTGATTTATTAGGTTAATAATATAACCAATATATTAATTTACTTTTATTCTAAAGGCAGAGAAATAGTCCAGAGACATTGCCTAGGTAGATAGCACAATGCAATTCTAGCAATTGGTATTATAAATCGTGTTTTGTTACCTATATAAAAATAAATTAAAATAACCCAAACTATGGTTCCATCACAGATACATAAATCACTGTACATATATATGAATGTAGTCAGAAGAGTGAGAGCCGCAGAGCAGTTGCCATGGTAGCACTTTCTACAAACAAAATCCTACATATTGCCTTACATTAGCATAATCTAAAGCCAACATGGAAAAACGTCTCCCACATTGAAAAGTAACTTACTACAAATATCAGTGAACAACTGCTCTGCGGAAAACAATTTTAGAAAATGGGTGTCACTAGCTGAAGTTATTTAACCATAATTCAGTCATATGCGTATTTATCATGTTCAGATTCATCAGCTTTAAAAACCCAGACAACATATCCGTGACATGCACTAGAGCAGCCCCGTTATTAACAACAACAAGAAAACATAAATATAACCTCCTTTTTTGTCTAGGGTGTGCTTAGCGAGATTTGTAATGCCTTTTATTATTATATTCACATAAACTATGCAAAAGGAAATTTACAGTAGAACATAAAGGTTTGATTTATTTCTATTCCTTTTCAACATTTCTTCTAATATGGCTTTGAAGTAATGATAACAGTTTATTTTAGTCAATAAAATTGATACTGTTTTAAGGAAACAAATTCTAGGAAATTAAAAATGCACTGATAATAGGAAAATAATATATTGGCTGAGATTATTTTGTATATGCAGCCTAAGTATATTTTAAATCTATGACACAGTAAAAATTATTTGGCCTGTGAATCCACCGTTATTGCTCTATATCCTATTTTGAGAAACACAGAGAATAGTGTTAATTCAAATTTAACTTTCAGGCAAATTTCCTGATCTCTGTGAACTATTAGTTAAGTAATGTTAATTAATAAACTCCTAAAGGTAGTATATGAAACACTGGTATGGACCTTTCTGTATTCTCAATTCCTGGTATGTATCTTTTAAATATTAACACATCTGGCCAGGGATCTAGCTTAGGGGCACTGTCCCTGCTTTGCAAGTGCAAGGTCGTCAGTTCGATCCCTGACACCACAAAAAATAATAATAATACCTCTAGAATGAATATTCTCAAGTAGAATGCTTGATTTATTAAGGAATACCTTTGTGCCATAAAGTCAACTAATAGGTAAATTCTTATTATATGTATTATAAAATATCTAAATAATATTAAAGATCTACTGAACCGTAAAGAAGGATAAATTTGAATGATCTGTAGGAAAATGGATGAACCTCTAAACCATAAAGCTAGGTGAAATAAATCCAACACCCACATTTGAACATTATGTAGTTCCTCTTAGGCAAGCAATGTAAAACATAAATAATTTAAAAGAGTAAAATGAAAGATGATAGGAAGCAGGAGGTAAACTTTTCCAAGACACAAAGGAGATCTAGGGGTGGCAGATGAAGGAAGAGGAAGGGAAGCTGAAAGCAGAAAGGAATATGGCGGTGTTTCAGTCACCTTCTATTGCTGAGACACAATCCCCAACACCTACAAGTTAAAGGAAAAAAAGGTGTATTTTGGATCCAACGTTGTAGAGACTTCAGCCGATAGTCGCTGGTTTGGGCAGAGTAAATGACAAAAATTCACAGAGAACCAGCTCACTGATTGGCTGCAGGAGTCAGACAGCAATCAGTGGAAGAGGAGAGGAGATACACTTTCTAGGCCATGCCCCGCGGTGATCTACCTCCAACACCTAGTCTTCACACTGATGAGTATCATGCCCATCCTTCAGGGTTTTAGGGGAATATCTAAATACAAATCGTAACATTTTTTCCTACCCCCCCAAACCCATGCGCATTACTCTTTTTGCAAAAAATGCACTTAATCCATCTGTCAGTGTTTCCAAATCCCTGAAAGTTTCAGCATTGCTACGAGGTTCAAATTCAAAGTCTCCTCTGAGATTTAAGGCAAACTCTTAGCTGTGAGCCCCTGCACAAATGAAAAGTTGAACACTGCCAATATACAAAGGTACCAATCCAAAAGAGAGAAATTGGGGACTAGAACGGAGTGGGGCAAAAGCGAGAGTGAAATCCAGCAGGGTAAACCCCACATCCTGCAGTTCCATATCAAGTACTGTAGGCAACTTGTGAGATGTGAACTACAAAGAGCTCAATTCCAGTTCCCCAGGCTGTTGCCACTCTGGAAGAAGCTGTCTTGGTGCTCTCTTCAGAAACCAAAGTCTTTCACTTTCCCATTCTTGGATCCTGGAAGGGGCCTTTCAGGTATTTCCGCCCCCCCCCCCCCACCCCCGTCTTCGTGCTATTCTTTGTATTGTCCGGATTGAAAGTACTTGGTTTCTTATTAATGCTAAACGTTTTAGCAAGCAAACTCCTCTACTCCATCTTTGCAGGCTCTGACTTTACTGACACTGTCTTTCTGGCTGAACTAAACACACATTTAGCTGTGGGTTTGCTTTTGATTTTCAAGGTAGAACTGGCTAATCACCCCTCACAGTTCCCATGGTCAGGGTTACGCTGCCTTGAAACTTCCTTCACCAGCTTAGCCTGCTGCCCTTAATCTCAGTCTTCAGCCGTCTCTGGACATGAACAAAATGTAGTCAAATTTTTCGTCGTAGCCTAACACACATGGCCTGTCTATGGAGTCCTTACTCCAAACAAAGCCTCCAGAGCCCAGATTTTACTATTTTCTTTTATATTAGCAGTCTAGTCTCCTGAGTTCGGACCAGAATTTCCCTTCAAGCTTGGCTTACAGCATTCTAAGGCTGCCTCTGCAGTCAGTATCTCCAAACTTTTCCACTATCCTCCTTGGAACTGAGGCAGGAGATTAGGGGATGACCATCTAGATGGGCAAATGGGCATGGTTTGTCAGTCGTGGAGATCCAGGAGAAACATTCACTGAGCTCCACCTCTGGGACCAATCAGAGAATGCTGGTTTCAGTTCTTCTCATGAGAAGTCAAGGAGGTCTTTGACAGTTCAAACTAGATCTGATATCAGTCTGAGGAGTGGGTAATAAAAGAGATGGTGGCTCTTGACCACTGTGTGCTCTCATTAACAGTAGTTCACACTCTCCCTGCAGAATGTACTTCTTTCTCTACTTTTAGTGGTCACTCACCCTGCAGAATGTAGGTCTTTTTCTACCCTTAATAAATGTTAAACTGCATGACTTTTTGCACTTGTTTTGTCCAATGCTGTGTTCAAGACAAGGACAGCCTAGAAAAACTTTCCAGAAAGAGTTACTGGTGCCCCAGGCTTAGTAATAAAACCAATTCCAAAGGCTTCTGAACCACATGGTCAGGTAGTATTCAATGGCATCTCAAAATGTAGAAAGCCAGAGGCATAGACAAGAGGATTGCTGAGTTTGCGGCGGCTTGCCTGGGCACCATAGTGAGCTCAGGGCCAGCCTGAACTACAAAGCGAGACCCTGTCTCAAAAAAAAAAAAAATGTAGAAAACCATGACAGACCTAGAAGACTGTGTTCCGAAACATTCATTTTTAAAATTCGCTATATTTATTTAGTAAATTATATAGGAAAATAGAAGGGTTATACTGTTGGTAAAGTAAAACCTTTATAGAGTGATCACATGGAAGTAAAACACTGACAGAGTAATCACAATGTTTACCCAGACTAAGAGTTTGTTAATGATGGCTTTGTTGAGACTTAAATTTTGGAATATGTTATTTGAAATTTTTTTACTACACTGATGTTGATTTCCCTGATTTTATCTGAAATTATAATACTATATTTAATTGAATCTAAGACCTCATCAATTATATAGTGTACATTATTTATTCATCACTGAGAAGTTATATAATAATAATGTGCTCCAATGCTTTCTTATCACTTCCTGTGTGAACTATAGAATTATTTTAGACATAATTAACTGTGGAAAACATTTTAAAATCAATAAAATATAAAAGGGCATATACAAATGGAAAATGACACATAAAAACACTTTCCTTAATCATGTTAAAATGCAAGTTACAATCTCCAAGGAGATTTCAACTTCACTTTGTGTGTGTGTGTGTGCTACTGGAGATCAAACTCAAGATCTCGTACTTGCCAGGCAGGCATAGAACCACTGAGCTAAATCCATGGCCCCCACCTCACATTTGTCAGAGTAGCTATTATCAGAAAGATTAACATAGTAAGTGTTGATGATATAAATAAGAGGAAATTCTTGGACACTGTTGGTGTAAATTAGTATATACATTATGGAAAATAGAAGTTCCTGTGAAGGTAAAAGTAGAACTAAAATATAATCTAGCAATTCAGAGACATCTGCACTCGCATGTTCATTGTGTTACTATTTACAATAGCCAAAATAGTCAATCAGTTGGCATATCCAAAAACTGACAAAGAAAATGTGACATACATGTATATATTTGTTTGTATAGTATGAAAAATTTGTGTACACATAAGTGTATGTATACTTATATGATACACATATGTATACACATATATGGCATGTACATGTGATATATACACTTATGTGTACAATCCATGATATGTATACATGCAATGGAATATTATTAAGCCTCAAACACAAAGGGAATTATGTTAATTATCACAAAACAAAGACTTTATGTTAAGTGAAATAAACCAGGCACAAAAAGAAAAGTGTCATTAATATGGATTGGGGGTTTTGTTTATTCTTTGTGGGTTTTTTTTGTGTGTGTGTGGTACCAGGGATTGAACTCAGACCCTTGTGATTCAAAGTTAGGCCCAATACCACTTGAGTTAAATCCCTGGCTGGGTCATTAATATGGGAATACAAAGAAGTCACACTCACACAAGCAGAGATTAGAATGGAAGATACCAGTTGCTGGTAGGAGTGGAAGGAAATGGGGTAATACTGGTCAAAGACTGCAAAGTTCCTGTCAACTAAAAGAAAGAAGTTGCAGAGGTCTATTGTAAAGCATAATGAGTACAGTTAACAAACTTGTATACTTTACAATTGCTAAAAGTGTAGATCATAAACATTCTTACTTCAAAAATCATAGCTACGTGAGGTCATGGATGTGTTGATTAGACTGGTGTGTTAGCTATGTTTCTCTTGTTGCTGAGCAAAATACCCGACACCCGAAGTTAAAAGGGAAGGGGTTTACCTGGCTTACAGTTTGGAGAGGTTTCAGCCCATATCCAGCTGGCTTCAAGGCTGAGATGTAAGCACTTACCAAAGATGAGAAATAACACAGCACACATAGGCAGCAAAAGTAACAAGAAAGCTTCAGTTTCCAGTAGTGGAAGACAGTAAAAGCAACACTCTACGTTTACAGCATCTTTCTGCCCCTTTAAACTACAGGGATTAGAGCGATGCCAAACTAATGAGTTATGTGTAGTGGTTTAGTAATCACACACCATTAACCCAGCATCACACATTCCTGATTCAACTACCTGTGGAAAGGAAAGTCCCACCTCAACTGCATGAGGGTTGGAGAGGGTATCGAAACACAAACCATGACGCCTGATTTAATCGTTGTGCAATATGTACATATATCAAAACCCACTTTATACATATATATACAATTTTTATTTGCTTATTAGACCTTAGTGAAACTGAAAAAAACATAGGTACTTATACATTGATTTTTTTCCTAACAAAAATGTAAATTCAGGGAAAGTAGAGATTTTTGTTCTATATTAATCACGTGTGTGTCTGGTGCCTTATGTTTAATAGTATGCAATAAATATTTGCTTAATATATGAAAAGATGTAGATTTAATTTCCATCCTTTTCCCTCTCTCTAACCCTGTTCCAACATTTCCACCTACATAAGCATTCATGTAGGAAGCTCTATTAACATCGCTGGCCCTACACAGGTGAATTAAATCAGAATTTCTCAGAGCGGGCACAGGCTCAGGTGTAGGCTCAGGTGTGTGTGTTGCAAAGTCTGTGTGGAGAGTGTAAAACACAACTGAAACGCTCAGAACCTCAGACCCAGGCATGTGCTCTATTATGTGCCTTTATCCACTTGGGCTTCTCCTCCATACAAAGGTATTTGGTCCCTTTCTCAATGAGGAAGGTCTTTTTAAAACAAACTAGCAACATTCACTTAAAGAGTAATAGCCCCATATGTCTCTATACTACATGCATATTAACTACATTTTCTTCCCAAATAATCAGTGAGGGAGGTAAACATCATCATCTAAAGTTGGAAAGATTTGCAACCTCATTCATTTGCTCAAGGGAAAAGGAAAGAAATGCACATATTTTTTTTCCTTTTTTCTTTTATGACTTCATTTTTCTCAAACCGTGATCAAATTATCCTTTTATCTCTGTATTCAAATAACATGTCCCAACTGGTATGTTAGCACTAACAAAAATCCCAAGATCTGATTCCTTACCAAATATTGACCTGTTTGTTGAATGACTACAAAGCTTCAGCTATTGTTTTAAAGAGTTGAGTTTTCCCTATAAATTTCAATTTGAAACAAAAAGATAAAGAGAAATTATTACTGTTTACATTTTGGTTTTTACTCCATTGGGAAACTGAGTTAATTCTGAAAGTATAACTCAACTGTTCTTAAAAGCAATGTCCATGTTGATTGGAACCTCGAGTTTTTAGGGTTTTTCTTATTTCAGCAATTTCTTGGTTCTCTAAGAAACATCACTTATGGGGCTAGGTGCATTTCCAAATAACAGGAAGTAATATGTGATTTTCTTTTGGTACAAGAGTAATATTTACAAAATTTCACATATGCTTGAATTGCTGGAAAATCTTGCTTACTGTTGGCATTATTCACAGATTTTAAAATATCTGAGACTATATCCCTGAAGAAATAACAAAAAGAAAGAAATGAGGAAAGAGTGTGAAATGAAAGTGCTGACTAGTTTTTTTATTCTAGGAATGAAAATATGAATGACAGATCATTAATTTTTCATATACAAGATAAAGGTATAGTTTCTCAGCAGAAAAAGAAGCACTTGGAGATGCAGTACAATATTTAAATGATTTCCTTTCAAATTTTAGGCTGGGAAATATATGCAAATAAATGTGGTCCTCTTCATTCATCCATTCTGAGTATCAAGAGGCTACTGAATTGCTGTATTAAAATAAATCATGCTTATAGCATCAGATTCTCAGCTAGATGTCAAATTAATATTCCATTGTTCTCATGAAGTATGTTTACTGTCTATGGAAAACTTTAATAGGTTTTAAATATTCCGTATTGAATAAGGAAATTTTCAGCAACATAGATACTGTACAAAACTTAGTAGTGACATCAAACCATAGGACACTTGCTTTTCTAAGCTGTGTAAGACCAGAGAGAGATGTCAGTCTCTGGCTTAGTGTACATTTTAATGTATTCACTTAAGGTATAGAAACGATTGGCTGTGGACTAGTGTTAAGCAGCCGGCTGCTCCCTACCAAATTTTCATCATAGCCTCAGCGTGGAGAGCTACTCTGATAATGTGAAGAGAACGGGTGAGGGTGAGAGGAGGTCGAGGCTGGACTTAAGTGTACGCAGAGAACACATGTCACTTCAGGAGCTCAGGACAGACCACAGAGACATATCAAAAGGATTCATTCAGTCAGGTCATAGTTGCCACACAGCTACTTATTAATGCAAATATTCAGCCCTCAAATCCCAGAGACGTTTATAGCCCTGGCACTGAAGGAAGGAAATTGAGATGAAAATAACTGGCATCAAGGTCTCCGTTTCACCAGCAGTGACTAGGCCTGTGCACCTTCCCACAGCAAAGATGGAACAGACAGAGGCCACGAAGTTATAAAGCAAGAGAACACAGAGGGTCTGGAAACTGTGGACACCTGCCCCAAAGCAGCGGTGCAGAATAAAGTATACTAAGACATTTAAGAAATCAGGGACTACAATAAATTGGGAAGAGTTTAACTAGGGGACCCAAATCTGGAAACATCAAGGCAAAATGTTTTTTGTTCTTTTCTCATACCCAAAGGCAAAGAGGTGAGGAGGATTCAGACAAGCTGGTCCTCCATCCTCCTTCTTCATCATTCACCTTTTTTTTTTTTTTTTGAAACAGGGTCTTGCTTTGTAGTCCAGGCTGGCCCTGAGCTCACTATGTAGCCCAGGCAAGCCTTGAACTCAGCAATCCTCCTGCCTCTGCCTCCCGAGTGCTGGGATTACAGGCGTGAGCTACCACGCCCAGCACTGTGGTCTGTGGTATTGATTGTTGGTGGGCGTGAGTCTCCACGCCCAGCATTGTATGTGGTTACCAGGGATTGAACTCAGGACCTTGCGCTTGCGAGACAGGCACCGGAACCACTGAGCTAACCCTCCAGCCCCCATCATTCACCTTTTGACACTCAGAATTCTCCATCAGGGATTTTGTGGCATGTATTTCAGCTCCTCTGTAGAGTGTGGCGATGAATAACACACCTCAGAGACAGAACTCCACACCAACCAGCTTGTCTCCATTTGATGATTCAAAGTTAAGGAAATTTCAAATATCCACAAGTGTGTTAGCAAAAAGAAAAGGGGGGGGGAGCTATGAAGGCCCTATTATTGTAAATGATTGATACTTAGAAATATTGTACTCAGGGTAAGGAAAACACTCTCAGGGCAATCAGACATAAATGCTTCGACCTCTGGCTGTCCAGTGGTGTAGCTAAGTAGTATTGGACAAAGTCAAAACCTTAATGTGCGTGAATATTAGATATAAATGCATTTTCTAAATGAGAAACCATATTTCATTGTGCAGTTCCCCTCCTTGTCCCCCAAATACAATAAAGCCATTGTTTTTAGGTTGAATACTAACATTTCCTCCTGATTTATGTGTACATAAAAAAGATCAATTTATGAGATGTATATGAACTCATTTTCCATAATGAATGCACTTGTTATGTTTTTGAAAGCATGTACTAAAATGTTCTCAACAGTTGGTTTTTATCCCAATTTACTTTAATTCTTTTTTTTTTTTTTTTTTTTTTTTTTTTGAGCCAGGGTCTCACTTTGTAGTTCAGGCTGGCCCTGAGCTCACTATGTAGCCCAGGCAAGCCTCGAACTCAGCAATCCTCCTGCCTCTGCCTCCCGAGTGCTGGGATGACAGGCGTGAGCCACCACGCCTGGCACTGTGGTATGTGGTACTGACTGCTAGTGGCGTGAGTCACCATGCCCGGTATTGTATGTGGTTCCCAGGGGTCGAACTCCAGCCTGAGTTTAATTCTTACTACACATGTACTGTGTTCTTTTTACCGCTCTCTTATAGCAGATTTTTCAGTGCATTTGCAGTTTAACAACCATCGTGGGATTTTTTTAATGACTAACCTACCCGAACTTTACTACATTAAACTCACGATGTTTTCTTTTATGCCTCAAAAAAAAATGTTTTTGATTTGGCTTAACTAGACCGAAGTTTGCTTTCATGGCACGAAGTCCTGCCCACATTGTGAAAACGCGACGGAGAGGGCTGCCGCAGGACAGCTGCCTCCTCCCTCCCCAGCCCAAACTAGCAAGAACAGGAGCTGCTTTTATCAAGCAAGGTCATGTCTAGGAATTTACCTGTGTTTCGTGTGACTCATGTTTATGCATGAGCAGCGTGTTTTTTCTTTTCCCAAAACATTCCTGCATGGCCCTACTGAAAAATCTGAGTAAACTGCAGTTTACAAGTCCACTTGCTTAGAAGCAAGTGGAAGGCCAGGAATTCACAGTCCACCGTGGACCATATGACCATGTCCTTTAGGAAGACTAAAGACTTTCTTAGCTTGGAGAGCAAATTTTATTTTCTCTCACAAACTGTTTTCTGTATGTAAAATCCATAGACGTGAAATTTACCTGACTATTGTAAAATAAGGATATGGGTGAGCCAGATTAGCTTGGGACATTAGTCAGCTCTTAATTTAATTTACTCTTCTACCACTAACTCCAAGTGTGTCAAATCATGGGCTATAAAAGAATGTGTATTGTTTTTGAGATCTTTAAATATATCATATATTAAAACTTCCAATGAAGCCAGCTATTATATCACACCACTGAAAGGGAGAAGATGACCAGTCAGGCTTAGTCTTCTGACCTAAGAAACAGTCCCATGCTTCCATATTTAGCTGCTTGCACAATGAGACAGTGCAGAGGGGGGAAGAAAATCTCGGGAGGTGAAGGAGTCAGAAGACGATCCAGTGACCCGCTCACAAGTTGAAGGTTACTGTCATTTCTCTTTTTGTGAGTGAGGAAAGGGAGGCACCGAAAGATCAGGAATGAACTAGAATAAAGTAAGGCTAAACTATACATCTTTAAAATTTTTCCTTCATTTATGTAGTGTACACTCACATATATTCCTACATGCTTCTCATGACATTTAGCTCTTCCTGTGGCTCTAGTCAGAAATTAGACTAATTAAACAGTCAAAACGTTTCCCTTTGGGGATTCTTCCTTATTCTGTAAAAGCAACAGTTTGCAGGCCTGGGAGACATTGTTTTGAGGCAAAACAGTTGCATAATGAGTCTCTTCTCTAAGAAAAACAATTAATAGAGCCACTGACTCACTCAATTCCTCACTGCAGTATTCTGAAATTACCCAGTGTATAAAAGACAGCCATTATCTCACGTTTATGGGATTTGTAATTTACTTTAAAATTGTTCAGTCACAGATAATGTGGTGCGCGCGCACACACACACACACACACACACACACACGAATGAAGGTATAGGCATGTGTGTCCAAATGTGAACTCAGAAGGGGAGCACTCGGTGCCCCAGTTATGAATGTATCAGAGGGGGCTGCCTGGCTTTTGAGAGCTAATCCAGTCAATGATCAACCCTGGCTGGGCATGTGAGGGGTTTGCAAAGAGTTTAACAGTCCAGTTATTTTTAAATCATCAGACAACAAAACCAGTTTTCGTTTTCTTTTGCTGTATAGTCTGTTTTACTACATGCATATATTTGTCTAATCACTCCCATAATTAGTATATAGCCCCCACTCCCTTGGGTGTTCTACCTATTTAAAATCACACTGACCCTGCTGTAGTACTCGCAATCATGATTTGTTCAGAAGTGTTTAGAAAATACTAATGCTTTCCTCGAAAGTTTTGATTTAACTAAGCAGGAGGTGGGGCCGGCCAGCATCTTTGAGAAGCCTTCTGGTGATCATGCTGTGCATCCCAGCCTGAGAAACTGGGTTCTCATCGAGGTTCACATACAAACACTGCTCAAGTGTCCCTGCCAGCCTCATCTCAAAGCTCAGATCTGTGTTACCTCACTGGAGAACATCACAGATCTCAGAGGGGGCTTCGGTGGGCAACTGTGTTTAAAACAAGTGGGTGAGTTGGAGGAAGGACTGGGCGAGTTCCTCAACTGTCTTCCCACAAGATATGCAGGCCCCGTGGGTCTGGAGCTCCTCATGGGACAGGCACCTTTGAAAGGAAGGAAGACGCAGGTGCAGGATCTGGTCAGGGTTGCAGACTGCTGTGGAATAGCAGCTGGTCTGTCCTGACAAATCCTTCACCTCTCATGACCTTCTAGAATGCCAGGGAGGATGGCGTGCTGCGACTTCAGTGAGCCTGAACGAGAGTTTAAGGCCCTGTTTCTACTTACCTGTAAATATTTACTTTGCAAATTTGACCTAAGACTTGCCTTTCTTTAATTTACCATCTGGTAGGGAGACGTTAAGGGGGAAACATAACATCTTCCAAACTCTAACTTACAAAGCATTAGCTCCCAATCTTGACAGCATCTCAGCACTGTTTAGGAAAATTTAAAGGTCTCCTAATAAACAGTCTGTATCCCCAGACAATTCAGAGTGCCTGGGAGTGGGGCTCAGGTTACTGCTATTTTGAATACTCCCAAGTGTATATATACCAAAGCGGAAAGGCTACTCGTGTTTCCAGCAGCCACCTAATGATTTTGAACAAATGGACTGTTTTATACCTATTCACTTCATTAGGTTGAACTCCATCTCGCCTCATCAACACATTTAGCCTGGCTCCCGGCACAGCAACTGGCTAGATGCCCAGACACATCACGCAGCTGTGCACCATCTTCAGCCCTGACCTCTTCCTTCTGAGTCATAAACACTGCCTAAAAGTTGGAGAAGTTATCCACTGCCTAGAACCTAAAGGAGTCAACATCTATTATCTCACACTTTCAGGGTCAGGAAGCTGGATAACTCTCTGGGTGGTTCTGGCTCAGAGTTCTTCAGGAAGCCGCCATCAGTTTGTGATCATCTCAGGCTTCACTGAGGCTGGAGAATCTGCTCCAGGATCACTTAGGTTGCTGCTGGGAGGAGGCGTCCGGCCCCACCTGGCCCCTGGCCGTGCGGAGACTGTTTCAGTGTTCCTCAGCTCTTGCCATATAGATGTAAGTCTCTCTGTGCGGCTTTCCAGATACCTCTATGGCAGGGCACCTGGCTTCCTCCAGAGCAATCTGATAGAAATAGCTCAGAAAAAATTGAATTGCCTTTTACAATAAAAATCTTTAAATTTAATAGTGTTCTTTTTTTAATTTGAAACTTTATTAGTACATTATATATACATATCATGATCAAACACAATACTGAGAATTTGTGCCAGTATAAGACACAATTTAATCACATTTTTCCCATTCCCCCACCCACCCTACAACTTCCCACCCCCATATATATATATATATAAGCTTTGTTTCCCTTTTTAAAATTACCATCATATTTTTCTTTGGAATAGGGCTACTTCTATTTAACTGATCTCTTTGAAGTCAATAACTATGTCTAGTTCACACTCAAGGGAATGAGACTAAACTCTACCTCCAGAAAAAAAAACTATTAAAGATTCTTTGAATAAATTTTAAAACTGCCACAGAGGATAACTGGTTAGGCTTAAGATGGTATATAAGGTGTTTGGAGTCTCTCTGTGACAAGAAAGAAGGCTAATTCCACTAGAGTGCATAAATTGAAGAGAAATCAAATACATAAAAGTAATTCAAAATTAATTAAGCCTAACTTGGTGGACAGGCATTCCTGTCCTGTTACGTGGTACAATTACGTGGTACCAATTTTTCGTCTTCAAAGAAGATGCTGCAGATCAAATGCCTTCATCTCTCCTTGTTCAATTTCTCATGTGTTTCAGTGAGTCGATCTTTTAGAAGACGCATACTTCAGGAGGAATAGTGTCTATATGTTAACAGGTAAACAGAAATGTGTTAACAGATAAATAGAAATGACATTTAATTTCAAGCTCCATTAGTAACATACAGAGAATAAGAAGAACAAGGTCAGCCAAGATGGTAAAGGACAAAAGTATTTCACTTCCAATTACTTAAAATAACATAAGATATAGCAGCTAAGAAGAGAAAATTGGGTGCTTGCCAACTAAAAATAGAAGGCATCATAGCAAAGAAATAGCTTTAATACCTGAAAGTGATAAAAAAAATCCTCTGTTTTCTGTTGAAAACTTGTATTTTACAACATGCTGTTTAGACATGCATTTTATAGACCACGTATCTGTAGTCTGTGAGTCAAATCCAGTCACTTTTTCCACTGTGTAAATAAAGTTTTATTGGGATGCGGCCATGTACATTCCTTTATATGCTATTTCTTGCTGCTTTCATTGTAAAACAGTAGAGGTAGGAAATTGAAAAGAGACACCAGGGGCCCGAAAAGACTTACAGATTTACTGTGTGGGCCTTTAGAAGAAAAATTTGTGAATCTTTGGCATAAAGAACTAGGATACATGAATATATGTAACTTCCTTACATCAGTCCCTAGGCAGTAATTATAGATTCTTGGGGCCTCAAAGTCAGATCTAAAAGGAAAAGTGATTGGTTAAAGAGGGGGGCATATAATTATTTATCTAAACTTGTTATATTTGGGGCAATATGAATAAAAGTTGATCAAGAATATTTCCTTTTTCACATTAATATTCTTCATAAAACATATAATGCTGGAGTCAGTTTTCTTTTAAGAACCTCAGGCTAGCTTAGGAAGAAAGCAGGCTGAGGTGGAGAGTGAGTCCTTAGGAAGTAAAATGAAAGAAAATCAGAATTTAGTAATTTAAATACCATTCATTTTTTCACTCTCCTCTTTTCCCCATTCCTCCTCTTTGTTGTGCTCCTTAATTTTCCTACTGCAACTGGATTTTCTCCAGAAGCTCAGGAGTATGAACTCCTGACAACTCCAGTGTACAGTTTTGTGGCATCATCAAAGCAATGAGAGGCATTTTTCTCATCCAGCCTCTAGGAAATCGCTGGATGGGAGCCCATAGAACTGCTTCTGTACAAGCTCCCTCTGCTCCAGTCTCCATGGCCTCATGGAGATGGCAAACCTTTGGGACTTTCCAAGCCCACGGTGGCCCTGTGCCGTAAGTTTGCCACCAAGGGTAGAAGACGGGAAACAGAGGCAGTGTTGGCCCCACTTCTGTGCTCACAGGCTTAGATGAGTGAAGAGTGAAAACGGAGATGGTAACAGACGGTGAGTACGAGCCTGCTTCCCCCCCTCCAACTGGGCCTTTCCTAACCATCTTGAAGCAAGGAATTTCCAAAGAGGAATTGCACTTGTTCGCTATGACTCATTATTGACTGCTAAGTATATGTGCTGAATTAAAATTCTGTTCACCTACTTCTTGAGAATTCTTTATTCCACATGCTAGTTAACGCTTCAGAGAAGACAGACATCCAGGGTTCCACCTTCTCCTGGGTATCTCTTTCTTAGGTCAAGTGAATCTGACTTCGTGGTTGTTCCTGTGCCCGCGGCCTCACTCATTCTTTTGGCCCTCTGAGAAATCCAAGACATTCATGTAACAAATTGAAGTTACATTCACGAACTTATTGAAGATATTCACTCTCAGTTCATGGACTACAACAGTAAACAAGAAAAATCTCGGCCCCACTCACTCAGACCCCATAGGCCAAGCAGCGACTAGACGAGATAATCGACTGCTTTCTTGCACTGCGACACAAACTGGCTGACACGGATGCTGTACAGATAGGGGATACGCATCCCACACTCAGGAGTGCTTGAGTAAGCGGCAGACCCTTCCCAGAGGAATAATGACAGTGAGCCCCAAAGCAAGCAGCAGGCAAAGGAGGAGCGTGAATAAGCACTGGAGAACTTTTTTGGTGGGTGTGAGTCACTGTAAATGTACCATGATTCAGGTGAATACCCGATTTAAAGGGATTACATTTTATTTAGATTTCAGGAATCTTTAGGTGGCAAGTTACAGAAATCCATTTCTAATTAAATCAAATGAAGTGTGGGAAGACTTAGACTGGAAAATTAGCTTAGCTTTTATCTCTGCCTCATCTCTTTTGATGAGTTATTTTTATTCTCCATTTTTTCCCACACAAATATGAATACTGTGTAAGCCAAATTTGTTAGTCAGTAGTTTTGCCACTGGAGAGAAAAGAGGAATTATTTTCTATTTGTTCTGGCCTGCAAAAGTACAAAGAATCCTGCAGTGTATGAACTTTTGGGCACTGTAGAAGCTAACAGGCTTCTACTTTTAGGGATGCTGACAGAAGGTTGGGGCAGAGATAAAAGACTTTATTTTGCACTGCATATTAGGGAGCATGGACCCCATGCTCCTATCAGTTCCCTCGGCTGCCAAGTGTGCTGACGATGCTACATGGATGCACACAATGGGCTGGCATCATCGCTAAGGGCCCCTGATCTTAGAAAACTCTCTATAAAGACCTGCAGGCATACCTGCCCGAACTGCTCTGCAGCATTATGCTGAGAAAAATTCTGCTCTCTAATGTGAAGGAAGATACCATTAGCTTCCAAACTTGTGGCAGGCAAACATCCTTACTAAAATCATCCAAGATAAAAAGTATATAAGGATTGCTCTCCAAAAGACACTCCCAGAAGAATCAAATCAGTGTGTTTTATGTCAAGTGCCTGTCCTGAACCACACACTTCTTTCAAGGGGAAAAATAATACTAGTTCCGCTAAGGTCAGTTATAATGGTATGTAGTCATGTTTATTCTCTGCTTGGTCTTTATGTTCTGCTGCAATCAATTCGTAGACTAGGGTCAAAGTTGGTTACCAGGACGTTAGGGAAAGAGTGGGCTTGACAAAGATAAGTTATTTACTAGGATTCAATAATACAGTATGTTACCAAGCTGACGATGTAAGATGGGGTCAGATCATGAAGAATTATTTGGGTCACATTAGGTTTGGAATTTCTCCCAGATATAATAGCAACTTGTTAAAATTTTTAATAATCAAGGGGTGCCAATTTAATCTTCAGCAAAATCACGATGGCGTAGACTTTAACAGTTAGGAGCAAGTAAAGAGGAAGTGAATGAGCAAACCCAGGGAAAGGTAACTGGGACCCCAAGTTGTACGTGGGGATGGGGACACCTGGTGAAATGTGAAGATACATCAGAGTAACTATAGAGTGGGAAGACAGAATTAAGGATAAACTTTGGAAACTTGGTGATTTGAGACAGAGACCTTAGAAAAGTTTAGAAGCAGGCTTCAGGTGCTGAGCTACAGTTCTGCTTCTGGGTTTTAAAATTTTAAGACAGTATCTTCCTAAGATGTCCAGGATGGCCTCACATTTGTGCTCTTCCTGCCTCAGCCTCCCAGGAGTGCTGGCAGGATAGTGGTGTGCCATTTGACCCAGACAATTTTCAGTTATGGGATTTAACCCAAGGCCTTGACACTTACTATGTTTCCGGCCCACTGTTAATCTGAGACGGGGACTCAGTGGCTAAGCGTCCCAGGCTGGCCTCAAACATGCTGTTCTCCAGCATCAGGCCCCCAGCACGCAAAGATTATAGGCTTGTGCCACCTGACGTGGTCTCATTCACCCTTAGGGTGCTATAGATCATGATGTGGATATATCACAAGGCAAACAAAGAACTAAAAACAAGAGCCAACACGGAGAACTCAAGAAGTGTAAAACATGTTAAATGACCCAGAAGAAAAACTTCTTCAGTTGCTCAAACGTTCATCAACATGGAGGAACTGTAGAGATTGAAGGACACCATATTCCCACTGCCATACTGTGAAAGCATCCCATGTGTGCCGGTGAATTTCCATCCTAATAGCAAGTCAGTGGTCCTCGCCACTAAGCGTGTGGTGTCCGGGCTTCATGTCTGGTCACCTGGAGATGGCAGCCACCACACTCACACAGTGTAGTTCCTTGTGTCGCACTTTATTCGCCCCTAATAAATGTGTCCTCTTCTTCCACCTGCATCACTGATACAAAATCTGCTGAGGTTTGGCTGCAACAAAGGTCATAATCTGGCAGGACAGAAACAAAGGCTATTTTTTAAAAATATACTGCACAGTTCAGAAGCATTTCTCTAGACTGGATAGAATGACCTTCTACAGGCCCCATCCATAGAGTGTAATGCTTTTTGATTGTGGTTTTCTTGATAGAATGTAACTTTTCCTTGTTTTGTGTCTGCACATGACACTCTCTTATATTTTATACTCCTATTTCTTTTTCTTTTCCCCCAATCTTGCTAAAATACAACAAAAATTCTCAGCTTTTTCTTTCGTTAAAGGGGAAAAGTCAAGAACCAACCATAGTTAAAAAAATAAGAAAAATAAGAGCAGACTGGGAAAGGCATTTTTAATTGATATTGGCATATTTTAAAACTTTTCATTCTGTGAAAAAGAATTAAGAGTGTTGTAAAAACAGAAACTAATAAAAACCACATACTTTGAAGATTTACCACTTGCTTTTTATAGCTTTATTGACTATTACCAACTTTGAATATGTTTCAAATAATTAAATACTGCAACTGGGACATTAAAAATACAGACTAATTTACCAAAATAATTGTATTCTGATTATGTACAATATTATACATTTTACATTACATAAAAAGTTTTTATACATAAAGGTAAGATCTGATTTATGATTATTAGAAATCCAAAATACATTTGAACAAAGTGTTCCTATCCATACAGACGTAACTGCTCACCTGGGATAATCAAAACCATACATGAGTATGGTTATTAAAAAACAAAATTACATTCATACAATAGCAGAAAATGGAATTTATTATTTTTAAAGTCATATTTAAAAACTACATACATATGAATTATGTAAAACTGTTCTATATATTTAAATGTTTATTTGCAACTGAAATGTGTCTTTATTTCAGCAGAGATTTTTGAGTTTTAATTTCCTTCCAAAGGGGTTCTATTATAATTCATTCATTAAAATACCTTATATGTAAGAAGGCAAACTGATTCTCTGCAACAGAAAATCCATGAGGGTCTATCATACAATGATGAATATATGTTTTGTTTTGTTTTTTCCAAAGTACTGAAGTTTTCACTAACAGCTCTTTCATATCCATGGTTAGGTTCCTCAGTATTTCATTTTTCTTGATATGAAAAGTATTTACTAATTTTAAAAAATAATCCTATTCAATTGTACAGTCATGTATGCCTTCAGAGTCACAGCTGTCATAAAAAAGGCTATATATCGAGGCACAGAGCTTAAAGGAGAAATATATATTAATGTGAAGAATCAGCTACTGAAATAAAGATAGAACTAAGTGACTTCAAAAAACACGTGATGAATAGGTGCTCACATAGAACCAACCACACAGATCCAATTAATTAGTTTGTCATCCATCCTTCAAAAAGGTTAAAATACTGCTACACCTTTTCTCAACGGTGAAATACCAGACTGAATTGAAGATATTTTCCACGTCTTAGTACTATCTCATTTTCAACATTCCTTTCAAGCAGAACAACTGCAATTTTAAGTAATGTCATACATGTTTCTAACAGACCTAAAAATTTGAAAAACAATGTCTTTACTCTGCAACCAAAATGGATTTCTAACTGTGTCCCTCTCATCCCAGAAATACAGACTGGTGGGGATTTTATCAGAACTACACAGAGGAACTTAAAGAGAAACAGTTAGTAGACCAGCCAATCTTCTTAAAGTGTACACAGCATTTTGCCAAATTCCTTGTTATAAAATCCTGTATCTATCAAAGGCAAATAGAACATGAAAATCACAAGACAGGAAAGTAAAATGTGAGACATATACAAATGCAATGCTCCATGAAAAATGTTCCATGAAAAGTAAGATTCAGAGCCTAAGGGATGTCTACTGTTTTCCTTCTTGTACACGTTTTAGCTTGAATATAAAAGAAGTTCTGACCTAAGTTATCAAAATATATTCATATAAATGTATGAGCCTTTCTAATAAAAAGTTTAAAAAGTCTAAATTCTTATTATTTGTAATTAAATATCCTAGAGTTCAGTAGGCAGATTTATTTTAGAGCAGCTTGAGAAAATTCATTGGCTGAGCGTAGCCCAGAACCAGGACAGCTACATTTCTGCTCTTCGGTGCGGCTTCGCAGCAGCAGCCCCGTCTTCTTCCTCCTCTTCCTCCTCTTCATAGTGCTCTTCTCCACCTTTGGGGTGGGTGTCATCTTGGGCTTCTTGCTCTTCTCCATCATTGTTTTTATCATCAGGCTTAAAATTAGAAGAAAGAAAAAGAGAAAACTAAGAAAAGGTGTGTGGAATTAGTGATTAATAATTCTCTCTTTAGAAAAAGGATACAACATCATTGTTTTCAAAGAAAGCAAACGTAACCAAAAAAATGATCTAATAGGCAACATTGCTACGGCCACTCCTCATCTTCACATTCTCATAGTTGTGCTAAGTGTAGGGTGGGCTGGTGAAATTCAGGGGCCCCTCAGAGGTGCATTCCCTAGTCATGCGAGTCCCAGCCATACGTCTATCTGTTCCAGTCCCCCACACGAGTGCTCAGTGAAAAGCTCCATCCCACACATACGTTTTCATCATTTTCCCCATAGGTCTCCTCGGCATTATGCTCCAGTTCCCTTTTCTTTTCTTCAGTTAAATCTTCCTGAACCTAAAACAAGCCACAAATAGTAAGAGATGCAATCATGAAACATTTGGAACGAGCTTCTGATTTCTAGAAGTTTATTCAAATTAACATAGAATGAAACTAAGAAGATGTGAAAAAAGATAAAGTCAAAATGATACTTATTAGTATGAAGAAACACATAACACATATATAACAAAAATCATTGAGATCGATTGAATTTAAGTCTTTGATGTTTGAACTTCTGATTTCCTTGACTAAGGATTAACTCAAGAACACCCGGTGAAATTCACTTAAGAAATTAAGCACTCCCCTTTCCATAGGAATCTACAAGCTCCAACAGAATATAAATTTTATGAAGCTCTATGAAGTCTAACTCCTTCTGTCTTCAATAACCAGATGCATGCCATGGATTTGAAAATTGCTTAAGAAACATTGTTAAATAAGTCACTCAATGAATAAATAAATGCAAAAATACATTCTCTCTTACTGCACAAAAATCATGCCACCACCTGTATCCAATATAGTAAAAACTGATATATCTGCCGGGCGTGGTGGCTCATGCCTATAATCCCAGCACTTGGGAGGCAGAGACAGGAGGAATGCTGAGTTTGAGGCTTGCCTAGGCTACATAGTGAGCTCAGGGCCAGCCTGAACTACAAAGCGAGACCCTGTCTCAAAATAAATAAATAAATAAATAAATAATTTTTTTAAAATTGATATATCTGTTTTATATTTAAGAATATTTCTGGCTAAAATACCTAGAAAATAGAACAATCATTTCAATTTCTTCACCTAAGAATCAAACAAACTATTTCAAATTCCTGTCTGTATTTAGTGTTCAATGTAACATTTCAGTTTTAGTTTTCTTTTATGCACACTATTACCTCTATTTCACTATCCCAAATACTTAGTTCAAATGCAAATCAAAGGAAGCATCAAAATACTTTTATGAAGTCAACTCTACAATGTTGGCATCTTATAGAAATACAAGGTAAAATATACTTTAACTTGCTTTTTTGAAAATCTTATGTTTGGCAGAAAGTTTAAGTCATTTGAATATATTTCAAAAAAAAAAACTGCTGAACACCAATTAGGCATAAAAGTGTCCAGGTACCAGCTTGATCTCTTTTAGGACTTCGTGTTACAGTAAATTTTCTTGAATATCTGCCTACAGACATAAACATGACACAAGATTTTTGAGAAAGCAGGGATAGCTATTGAAAATCCAAGAAATGGGCAGTGGATGAAAACCATGTGAGTGTTATAATTAAGGAGAAATAAAATTCTCAAAGTAGCCAAGTGATAAGACTGAAATGAACTGCAGCTTCCCAGGTTAGCTTTGGATAGAATGTGGCCTGTGAGAAACCTACAAATGATGCTTCCAAGATGCAAGAGACAGAGCTAATCCTTCACGGTCTCTCTGACCATCGCTGACCAGATGTATCCTTGGCTCCAAATAAATACAATTGGAGGAAGGAGGCATAGGTCTTCTTTGGCACTCACATTTCCTGACAAAGTGAGCTAAGACACTGTTCTCTCACCTTGTGGCTCTACCCATGGTCCATGACATCTCTTCTGCCATTGGTCACACAACCTCACAGTACTGCTCCACAAGACATTGAGAAAAAGCAAAGTGCTTATTTCAGACTATATTAAGGTGTGATTAACTGGAACATTAACTCACTGAAATGGCCCTGTCTACTTTGATGAACAAAGACATGTCTTCTCCATGCTTAATGATGAAATCATTATTTGTGACTGCTGAACATGGTGTAGTAGAGAATTGGAAAGAAGTGATGCCTGGAAATTGGCATGTGGTGGGAAGAATGCACAAATCAGGAGGAAGCAAACTTTTACACAGAAGACCAGAGAGCCATTATTTAAGGCTTCCTGAGACATAATATCTCTGGCACAACTGCATGGGACAAAAACAGCTATGAGCAAAATATAAACAAATAAGCACAGCTGTGCTCCAACAAAACTCAGAGCTGCACCGAGACCTTGGCCCAGCTGCTCCTGTGGCTACACAGAAGACAAACCAGATAGGTGATTCTTTGTGCAAGTCTTCAGGTATCAAGAGGTAAATAAAATGCACAAACACAAAATCATTCAATAAATACCTCACAGCCACCATCAATGTTCAAAAGTTATCTCAATAGTGCCACACTTGTGTCATCTATAATCTTTTTTCTTTTCATTGAATTATTCTCAAAATTTCTAGACATCATGAAATTTCACCCTGACATATCACAGTGGAGGTTTCTAAAAGTAAAGGGCATCTTACATAACCACAATTCTATTCTCATGTCCCACAAAAACAGAAACTCCCTGTTATCTTTCTTTTTTTTTTTGGAGACAGGGTCTCGCTTTGTAGTTTGGTCTGGCTCTGAGCTCACTATGTAGCCTAGGCAAGCCTCGAACTCAGCAATCCTCCTGCCTCTGTCTCCTGAGTGCTGGGATTATAGGCGTGAGCCACCACACCTGGCACTGTGGTATGTGGTATTGATTGCTGGTGGGCATGAGTCTCCATGCCCAGCATTGTATGTGGTTTCCAGGGATCGAACTCAGGACCTTGCACTTGCAAGGCAGGCGCCGGAACCACTGAGCTAATCCTCCAGTCCGATATCATCTATTTTTAAGTCTATTTGCCACTGGTTTTTAAAATTATCTTTAAAAAAGCAAGTCTAATGACTTCCCTGAATTTTATTTTTTTTCATGATCCAATCAACCTGTTCTATAGAAGAACACAATTCTGGATTCATTTTCCTCAGGTTGTGTCACTTCTCTTGACCCCCACATAATCTACAAATGGAAGTTAGCTTCAAAGCATATGTGAACTCAGGTTGAAGTTAAAAATCACGGGCATTTCAGAGGTGATGGAGGCACACAGCTTGAACTGTCGTATTTTTATCAGTGAGGTAGAGGTTGGTCAGTGAGCTCAGTTGGTGACAGCCTGGGCTCTCTGTGACCTGTGTGGTGATGTCATTCACATGACTGATGCTTAAAATCAATTATATTAACTAGGGGTTACAAAAAACGTGATTTTCTCATCCCCTCATACTTTCTAATTCACTGTCTTTCCATGAAGAACTGTCCCAAATCAACACCATGCCTACCAGGACTATACATTGAATAATGACACTCAGTAAGGTCAGACCTAAGTGGCCTCTACTTCTGATCCTAACTGCATATCAAGCTGACCTCAAAAAATGTAATTAACCCCTCTGAAGCTCCAATTTCTTATATATAAAACAAGATTGGATGGGTTTGGAGTTGCAAATCCTTTCAAGTCTTGAGTAAGTCTCTAGCAAGTAGACGCAGACATAGTAGTCTGCATGAGGAAATGAAGATTCATACTTCCCAGATTTCATCCCCGGCTGTGTGCCTGGGACTATTCACCTAAACAAGATATATGTGGAATGTCAGTCTCAGCTGGAGATGGCAACTAGGGCCACTCCTGAAGATATCTTCCCAGGCCTTGCAACGGATAAAGATTTCCATGGTAAGTCTGGTCCAGGGAAGGGTTTACATTTTTCACAAACTTTTTAAGGTGATGGGTTGACACAACAAGGTCAACTTCCTTCAGTAAAAGTGGATACACTGTCAGGAATATCGGGGTTGGAAGATAATCATCCACGTAGAAAATATTTTTTTCTCTATCCTTCGGAGGTACTGCAGAAAATTTAACTGGTTTACCAGTTGTCAACATAATCTTATTTGTAAATTACTGCCTTAAATTACTCTATAATTTAGGGAATCCAAAAGATAACTATTCTATAATTTTCTAGCTATAAAAAATAGAATTTTATACATATATTATTGTAGCAATAGTCTTCATTTTTGAGAGCAAAAGCAATTCAAATTCATCTTAAAGGTGTTAGTGAAAGGAACTAAATGATATAGCTCTTCTAATTGGTCTCTCAAATACGCTCAGTCTGAGAAGCCAAGTGTTAACTCTTCATAATATAGGAACACCAATTATACCTTCTACACCAGCCCTCTTCAGTATCCTGCTAGAGCTGATGCGACACCTTGCTGAAGCTTTCCTAACACTGCTCCTCACAGCATGATCTCATCCACTGAGATGTCACATTTTAGGCATTTGAGAAATGAACCCTATGTGATGTGCTAAAATATAGAAAATAGCCTGGACTAAATAAATCACTGATTCGGAGCCAGGCTTTGGCTAGCCATCCCATCCCTGTTGTGTTTCTTAACATCTTTGTTTAGACACAGAAGATGCCCTGGGTAAGCCACAAATCAGTTACCTGAGCCTTAAATGGTCAAGACTACCAGCATCTGAAGAGGTGGGTGGTATGTGACAGACAAAAGCCTACAGTAATCTTAGCCAGAATGATGGACACCATGCTTGCCGAACGGTTTTACAGGACAGTCTATGCCAGGTTCAAAATTCCCAGATGTGGTGGTTCACAGACTGCACTGTCAGGTACTGTGTGCATATACAGCCATTGAACTTAACAGAGGACCTCGTATTCTCTCTCCCTCTCCCTCCCCTTCCTCACCCCTCCCCCATTCAAACAAGTCTCCTTTCTCTTATGCTAGAAAAATTAATGCAATCAGAGTTTTCAAGTCACTTATCAATTTTTGACATCTTCATAATTTTAAGGTATATGTAGCATTTTTGGAAGTGTCATAATTTGTCTCCTTTCCTCAAATAACTATAATAGTGGGCATGAAAGCAACATGAGGTGGACCTTTCAGTTGCTTACAGTACATTACAAAACAGCTCGTCAGCCCTGCTGCACTAAGACAAAAATAAGGAGGGAACAGCGCAAGTTTCCTGAGGTCACACTTGTCTGAGGTCCTTGCAATCAAAGTTCAAGACCAAAATCCATCGGTTGTACCTCTGATTAGGTGCAGACAGTTTCCCCCCAGGAGCAAATGCTGACGGCAGTAAGTCTGATTGTGTGCAAGGGAGTGTGACCAGGGGCAGCTAAAGGCTTCGGCCTTGTGGAAGGTGGAGGGGGCTGGAAAACTCCAGGGTTTTTTCCCATGTTGTTGGCTGTCTTTTAGCAGTGCCAGTGGTTTCTTTTGCTGTGCAGAAGCTTTTTAGAAGGATGAGATCCCATTTGATTCTTTCTGCTAGTTCTCACGCTATAGAGATTTTATTCATAAAATCTCTGCCTAAGCCAGTGTCTCCATGAGTTTTACCTAACCTGTTTTGAATCAGGTTTATTGTTTCTGCTTTAATGTTTAAGTTTTAAATCCATTGTGATGTTAGTCTTGTACACAGAGAAAGAGATAGGTCTAGCTTTAGTTTTTGGCAGGTTAAAGCCCATTTTTCCTGTACCATTTGTTAAAGAGGCTGTCTTTCCTCCATTAAGGATATTTGGCTCCTTTGTCAAAGATAAGGTGGCTTAGTGTATCCGGGGTTGTGTCTGGATCTTCTGATCTATTCCACTGGTCCTCGGGCCTGTTACTTTGCCAGTACCATGCAGTTTTTATCACAGTGGCTTTATTTAAATTCGGGATTATAATACCCCCTGCCATGTCCTGGTTGCTTAGAATTGCTTTTGCTATTCTAGGTCTCTTGTAAGGTTCCAGATGAATTTTTGGACAAAGGGCTACTATCTAAAATATATAAAGAACTTAAACCAAATCAGTTTAAAGACCAATTCAGTTTGAAGACCAAGTTTAAAGACCCAATTGAAAAATGGGAATCTGAAATGAACAGACACTTTTCAGAGGCAGAAGTCAAAGTAGCCAAGAAGCATATGAAGAAATGTTCAACATCACTGGTCATTCGAGAGATGCAGGTGAAAACAACAATGAAATCTTATCTCACTCCACAAAGACTGCCTGCTACTGCAAAATCAACCAACAATAAATGCTGGTGAGGTTGTGGGGAGAAAGGAACCCTTCTCCACTGTTGGTGGGATTGTAGACTTGTACAACGACTGTGGAGATCAGTGTGGAGATTCCTCAGAAAATTAGGACTAGAGGTCCCATTTGACCCGGCTATCCCCTGTTAGGAATATACTCAAAGGAATTTAAAAAATCACATTGAAAAGATATATGTACACCCTTGTTCATAGCAGCTCAGTTTGTGATAGCCCAATCTTGGAAACAACCCAAATGCCCATCAACTGGAGATTGGATAAAGATGTGGTTTTTTAATAAAATGGAACATTACTCTGTCATAAAGAATGACAGGTTTCACTCATTTATGTGCAAATGGATACACCTTGAGGACACAATAAGTGAAATAAATAGATCACAGATATGCAAATACCATATCTTTTCTTTGGTATGAGAACCTGTCAATCTAAATGAGTTCTAGAATGTATGATAATTTTTGTAAAATAGGAAATATCCAAAAGGAATTTGGTGTGGGAACATAATGAGGGGAAAGAATAAATATGATTCAGAAAGAAAATGAAAGAGCACATATATAAGGGGTGGGGGGTTGTGGGTGGGTAGGGACATGGGTAAAAATGAGAATTAACTTGTGTCATATACTGGTACAAATTCACCAATGTTGTGTGTGATTGTGAGCTGTATATAAAATGTACTAATAAAGAATTTTAAAAAAAAAACTCCAGGGTTGAATGGAGGTAAGAACAGAGCACAAGTACATAACCTGCCATGGTCTCCACTGTGCTTTCAATGGTGCCCAGACACACGTGTGCTTACAAAGAACATAATGTATGTTTCTATTTTATTTTTCTCACTTTGCTCCAGTTTTCTCATCACTAATGCTTGGATGGTATTTGGCAACCACTCTTCTACCCTTTCTAGTGAACACCTGGTAAAGACGGGAAGATACAAAAAGATGCAAAAATTCATCATCCAAGGAATGATCAGAAAAATACAACAAACAGTGCCTGAACAAGCTGGGCCGGGAGCCAAGGTGCACTGGGAAGAAGGAAGCTCAGCAGACATTTCCACGGACAGTTCTCAGGACGACAGTCCTAAGAGACAAGGTGGCAACCTGGAGCTTATGGAAGAAGAAGCTGAAAGCGGGGACACAAATGCTGTCCCAAGTATCCTGGGCAGGAAGCCAACATGGCGAAGTAAGCGGGACCTGGGGCTCCACGCAAGGAGAGGAGAAGCACTCTGGTCGGGTGTGGAGATTTGGAAGTGGAAGAGCAGTGGCCAGAGCGGGACAGCTGCCACATTACAGCTGCACCGGGCTGGGAACGTCCGCCTTCTCACAGCCTCCCGCCTCCCAGGCTTCCTTGCCTTGGTCTTTTCGGGAACCCAGGCCTTCTCTCCTCCACCACAACCGATGATAACATACAAGGGAAAAAGAACCAGTAGATACTGATTAAATTTTTATGTTGCTCTTCTGAATTTTTCAAAAGCAGCCAAGGTGAACCTTTTCTCTCTTAATCCCTCAAAGATTCCTGGTTTCTCACATAATGAAACAAAGCAGTATTAGTGCAGACATCTTGTTACAAGAGAAGACTGGATAAGTATCTTTTTCTTGCCAAATGTCTTAATATTCAGGGCTGTCAGTTTCTCTAATGCTGTCTTTCCAATAAGACAGCTCAGGGGCTTGATGAAGATGAACAGCAGGATGAGAAAAGAGAGAAAAGAAAGATCAAGCCCATTAGAAAACAGATGACTCAGGGTGTTGTCAGTGGACGTAAAAGGCAACATCTCTGTCTGTTCTCCAGATACAAGCACACATTTTAGCTCTGAAAAGCTGACAAAGCAGGAAGAAGTAGCAAGCCAGCCGGCGTGGGCCAGGGACCTATGCACGCAGGCGAGAGCGCTGCTTTCAGAGCAGGGCCTTCAGTAGGCGCGCTAGGCCGATGGCACCCGTCCTCCCCAGTGCCTCCATTCCAGTGCAAAACTGTGTGCACACCGGCTGAGGGGGCTTTAATTCGGGTGCCACTTACTGCTCTACCAAGACAGTGAACATGAGATCTTAGCCTGATCTGTCTCATGCTCCTGAGCACCGCAGAGAATGACATAAAACGGAGAGAGTGAGATAAAACGAAGCAACAAACAGCATCCACCTATGGATACACCCCAGGAAGGTGACACCAGGACAGATGCTATACAGACCTAATCAATAATAACCCATCAGAAGTTTACAATAAAAAACAAATTAAAATGAAAAGTTAAGAAACTCCATCTGAATGTATTTTACTCATGTCAGGGCCTTAGCGCATATTTCCCATCTCTGTTCCTATTTTCCCATCTCCTCACTGCTTTACTTTTCTTCCCTGTGTATTTTCCTTGGAGATGACCCAGGGCCTTAAGCCTGCCAAGGATATGTTCTACAATTAAGCTACATCCCCAGCCTTCATTATTGTTAATTTTAGTTTAGATATTGAGCTCTTGTGAGAGGAAAGGACAGGATAGATCATAAAATTTATAAAAATGTTTGCAGAACACTGATGGATTGCAGTGAACACTGTGGGGTCCCTGTGAGGCCTCAGAGTAGTTCACTGAGGTAGCCTCATGGTCTGTCCATTTTCCCTCCTCTGAAGAGCTTTGCTACTCAGTTCCAAGAGGAACAGATAGGAAAAGTGTTCTTGGAAAGGGCATATGAATTTAATTCTTAGGTAAATGTTTTCTTAATTCTGAATCTCTGGCAAGAACCAAAACAGACAGTTTCTATTACCCTAACGGTACCAACTAAGCAAATGGTTCTACTACAACCCTTCCTTATCCTGCTGAAGTTTTTCTGACCATTTCTGCAGCAAACGTGTCAAAGGTCAATACTGCTGAGGTTCGGTTGAGGCTGGTGTGACAGTGACAGACACAACCCTCCAATCCGCCTCCTGTAATCTTACTACCTCTTCTTCTCCCTCTTCCTGGTACTGTTCATCAACATTGTCCTCCTGCTGGTCTGGATTTCCTGCCATCTGTTGAGATAAAAGAGGAGGCTCTTGTTACTGTACATTGGAAATGCCTCTATAGTGCACTGGGACAAAGGGACATACTACGGTGAAAAATACCCTTGCAATGTGTTGGTGGCCAGGAGATGATGAATAATAATTTCTAACACAAAGCACATGATGTGCAAAACCTGCTCTCTCTGAGGGCAGACCTGGCATTCCAGGAAATATCCTAAACTCCACAAAAGTAGGGAACCATCTCCCAGTGGAGACTATGACTAACCTTTACTTAACCCAGGCAGTCACTAACACATGAAGGTTAAACCTACCATTGGTAGTGGCGTCTGCTTACCACCAAATGTTCCTCCATCTCAGCATTCTCTTGCTTTTGATCATTTTGCTTTCGCTCTTCATTTTCATCAGGCAAATTTTCTTCCCTCACTTGCTCGGCTTCCTCAAATTCATCTTCACCTTGATTATTGGGATCATCTGCTGGATTTATATCCTCTACAGCTGCCTTCTATACATTTGAACAAAAACCAACCACAACTTCAAAATGGAGGAGGAAGCTTCATTTCATTTAAAGGCCACATACTGCCAAAGGCAAAATGGTCCTGCATGGATTGCTCAGACATATCCTCGCCAAGACTTACAAGTATCAAGCATCGCACTGTCCAAAGATAGACTCCTGCTTTATCAGAGGTTCAGAATCAAATTGAAACATAAATAATACTTCCTTTTTCCAAGTGATATCAACATAGTCCTCAAAACTCTGCTGACACAGTTATGTGAATCTAACGGAACAGACAACAAGAACAGCTAAGTCAAAGGCCCAAGGAGAAGACAAACATCAGCACAAACCAGGATGACAGATTTCGAGGGGCAAATAGAAACCCCTTCATGTGCTATGTTGATTTTCATGCAGACAACTTGCCTTTGCAAGGTATGTTTAAAAGGTCAATGGGGAATGCAATGGACAGGAAATGAAACAACCTAGTAAGAGAGTCTAAGGACAAAGACAAGAAAAGGGTAACTCTAAAGCAAACCGTCCATTTGTAGTGTGGACCTCCATGTTTTCTTAACAAACACTACCGTGAAACCAATTGCTGTGGCACTGCAAGGGATGGGAAAAAATGTTGTCCAGTCTTCGCCAGTGTATTATGAAAACACCCTCCAAAGCCCACCCCTGGTGGTTCTCAGGTCTTGAGATCAACAAATACTTTGCAAATGGCCATCTTTAGAATTACTTCAATTTTCCACTTAAACTCCCAAATAGTACAAAAAAAATCCCTAACAAAGATTCAGCTTTTAAAGCCTGAAATGGGCAGAAACAACAAGGTTATTATGAGTTATCCTCATCCCTTCCAGGTCATCAATGGGACATTCACTAAAGAGGCAACTGCTTCCAAGAGCTGCCTAAGCTGGAGTAGGACTAGTCACTTGCCCTGTTCTGCAAAGGAGATTCTACTTCAATTCACTTAAGAGCCTGGAACACACTCAAGAGTTCACTACAGTCTCAGCTCATCTATTACCTGCACATCCCTCACCAAGAACTTCAAGTGTTAATGACACTTTTCTCAGGAGGGAAGGTGGCAAATCGTTGCCTTCACACTGAACTATACTCCGCAGCTCTCATAGATTTCTGTTGGTGCAGTATCAATAACTTACATGAGAACATAAGAAAAATGTAACCTGTTCTCTTCAGAAAAACATAGTAAGTACCTTTTGGTAAGTTCCTAAAAATGTAGTCACTAGCGCCAATTGCAATATTGCAATACCAAATATTCAGCAAAGATTAACAGGAACAATGGCTTAATTTAAAATAGCTAAGACAGTCAGAGACAAACAAGTCCAACAATTCTCATTTCAGAAGCCCTGTCAGAGGCTAAGAGTTTCTTTTTAAAAGAAAGCCTAGTACACAGGCCAGTGTTTCTTAGTACATTTCTCAGAACAAATACAGACAGAGAGTTTGATTTGTTGGCAAAAGATGATAAGAGCGTTAAAATAAAAAGAATCTATGCTTAACCTGAGAACAGACTTACCTAACATCTGCTTAGTTTGCTTGAAAGAAAGAATAAGGTCTAGTCTACCCAGGTGAGTTGAACACCTTGCTCTTCTTTTGGTAAAGACAAAATACTATGCCAACTGTCGTGTGTCTACCTACTTATAATCTAAATTTTCCTTACCATCATGGCTATTCAGCACCTCTTTTCATGTTTAAAACTATAAGTTCTTGTGCTTTTATTTATTAAACTGGGCTGCTGGGAGGTTAGACTCACATGACATACTTAACATCACAGGAGACTACTCAAAATGCTCAGGAAAAGAGAACACCCCTCACTGGTATCCTGTCCAATGCTCATACTTACCTTCCCCCATTTCTTCCATCTTCCAGTTACCTCCTCTCAGATCCTCTCCGTTCTGCTTTTCCACGGTTTTGGTTTGATTAATCTAAACTTTTCAAAGGGAACATCTTTCCCTTCTTCCTCAGAGAAGGCATTAGCTAGTTTCATCTCGCACACGCCCACAGCCTGAGTTACAGCTTGTAATACTGTGCACATGTGACTATGCGAGCTCTCTTGCCTTGTGCTGATGAAAATCACAGAGCTAGGGCCAGAGGCCTGAGTCAGACATGCTGCCCCTTTTCTCCCCACCTAATGAGTTTCCTAATGTCGAGTGTAGAAGAGAGGGCACTTACATTCGCCTCAGATTCTGGGTCAGCTTCTTGAGGCCTTTGTTCATGGGGCTCATGTTGGTTACCCATGTCTCCTTCGGCTTCATCTTGGTGCTGGTTTTCTCTTTCATAGGCTATCAAATAAAAAAACTGAGATCAGCCGAGGATGAACCAAACAGGATTTTCCCCTTTCAACTCAAAGTCACTGCAACAGTGGGTCTCCCTGGAGACCATGTTACCCACGCCCTTCTCTGGCTTACTTAACTCAGTGCACAGCATCTCAGCTTGTCTCAATACTTCTGTCTTTTCCATGATATGTGCCTAAAGAAACAGTCTGAGTGCGTGACTTCACTCCAACCTTCTAAGACAAACGTCCTTAACAGAAATTCCATTTTTCCCCACTGTTAGGCGAGAAAACAATCAAAATGCAATAAGACAAAGTCTAGTCCATTGGACACTGTTAAATTATTCATTAGTAGCAGAGGAAACAAGTTTTCAAAAGAAATGCCATTAAGAAATGAAAGAAAAAGAACACTTTGGTGGTGGAACTCAAAAGTACAGACAGAAGCGTGTGTAACCCAGTGTGCAGCAGGTGGGGGGGGGGCAGCACAGGAGCGGACAGTGGCCAGATCTGAGGCACAGCGAAGAACGTGAGCAGTTCCAGGACAGGACGGGCACCATGGCGGCTGACATGAGCAGGTTCTTGGGGTGCCTCTGCCACTGCCCCGACACAAACGTGTCCCTCTGCCATCATATGCCCTCCATCTCCTCCGTAGTAGCCATGGTCAGGCCTTGTGCCCACCAGGGCCCTGAGCACCCGCAAGTCTCTGCTCTAATGTCTCAGGAGGTGTAAAGGCTGCTGCCTCCTGATGTTTTGCAGACGTGGCAGAACTTATGGTACATCTGGTGACCGAGGCTTTCCAGTGTGACTTCATCAGGCTCCTGGTCCACCTTCTCTTCCAGCCTCTAGGTCCCTTCAACACACACCTGCTGACTCACTAACCCTCAGTCCGAGAATCATGATGTGTTGGGATGCTTGCTCACTGGTCTTGAAGGTGACTGACTCTCTTGAGCTGTGGGAAAGCGATGTCCACTATTAAATACCTTCCTTTGGGTCTCTGTTTTCTTGAAGGCATCCCTGTGATAACCAGTCATGTCTTGCCCGTCCTCCAGCTCTAAGGATACCCGGATGTCAGAAAGGGCAGCAACACAGCAGTTCCCCCTCATCTGTGGTTTCAGTTACATGCAGTGAGCCCTAGTCCACAAGTACCAAATGGAAAATTCCAGAGATAATTCATACATTTTAATCTGTGCATTGTTCTGAGCTGTGTGACATCTTACATTATTGTCCCCCATCTAGCATTGAGGGCAATCGCTTGGTCCAGCATATCCAAGCTGTACACATTACCGGCCCTTGGTCATGGCTATGTGATTCACTGTTGGGGAATCATAATTCAGGAGTTCAGGTAACTCTTATTTTACTTAAAAATGCTCCCACAGGGCAAGAGTAATGATGCTATTTCGGATGTCCCAAAGACAAGCCATAAAATGCTTCTTTAAAGTGAAAAGGTAGAAGTTCTTAAAAGAAAAAAAAAAAAAAGGAAAGAAAAAGACTGCATGAGCTAAGGTTTCTATGATCTGTGGTGAGAATGAATCTTCTATCTGTGAGATTGTAAAAGAAAGAAATTCATCCTAATTTTCCTGTCACGCTTCAAACTGCAAAAGTTACAGCCACAATGTGTGATATGGGCTTGTTAAAATGGAAAAGGGCATTAAATTTATGGGTGGAAAACGTGAAGAGAAAATGTGTTCCCGCTGACGGCAGCATCTTGCATCTGGGCACAGTGGGCCTATGAGAAGGCTTCAGCAAGAGCTTCCCTGAAATGAGTGACACGGAACCATTCACAGCAAGTCAGGGACAGCGACAGTGACACTGAGCTATTTACTGCAAGTAACAGATTCAGTAATAGGTTTGAACTGAGAGCTATAAAATTTACCAGACAGGCTGACGAAGAAGCAGCTGCCACACTCCCCTCAGAGACGCTGACGAGGAGGCAGGACGTCAGCCAAAGCAAGTGTCGAGCTGAGGTGATACCAAGCTCTTCTCTAGGAAGAGGCCCCAGCGCATAAAACACCGGTGATCGCCTCGACAAAGGAGCGGGAGAACACGTGGAACTGAGGGCCATCAAGCAGTGTTAGCACAGGAAGAATCTGGAGGAACGTTTTTGTTTTACTCAGAGGAAGATGAAGAGCAAGGACTAGGCAGAGCCAGAGCGTGTGTGTACATTGTCAGAATTTGGTGAAAGGTTTCAAGTTATTTTGAAGAACCCCCCACCCTGTACACTGCAGGGAACTCACTGGTTCCACTGGGTGGGGCACCGTTCAGCCACTGTCCAGGGCCCTCGCCAGGTGCCAAGGCTGTGCAGTAGCCTGCACTGTAACAGGGGCACCCATCGCTGGGCCTCTCCAGTGCATTCTGACACCAGCACAGGTCCCGGGAAGGACGGACAGCATGGAGTACACCTAACTCTTCCCAAGGATTTCTCCTCTTTTTTTTTTTTTTTTGCTTTTTGAGACAGGGTCTCGCGTTGTAGTTCAGGCTGGCCCTGAGCTCACTATGGTGCCCAAGCAAGCCGCCGCGAACTCAGCAATCCTCCCGTCTCTGCCTCCTGAGTGCTGGGATTACAGGCGTGAGCCACCACGTCCAGCATCATGGTATGCGGTGTTGATTGTTGGTGGACGTGTCTCCACATCCAGCATTATATGTGGTTACCGGGGATCGAACTCAGGTCCTTGAGCTTGCGAGGCAGTCGCCGAAACCACTGAGCTAACCCTCCGGCCCAAGGATTCCTCCTCTTATTCTAGTTTTTGATGTTTATCTTACAGCCATAAAAATACAGAGCATTGCTGGGCGTGGTGGCTCACGCCTGTAATCCCAGCACTGGGAGGCAGAGACAGGAAGATTGTTGAGATCGAGGCTTGCCTGGACTACATAGTGAGCTCAGGGCCAGCCTGAACTGCAAAGCGAGACCGTCTCAAAAAAAAAAAAAAAAAAATACAGAGCATAGTAAAATAGGAAGTGGCAACATCGGTAATATCGCACCCCATAAATTTTTATTGCTCTGTTAAGGAATCCCCAACAAGCAAAGTTACTTTCAAACTGGACTTGTCTAAGTCATTCTGTGGACTGCTGATTTGGAGACAGATGCTTCTTTCAAATCTGTTGGGAAATTTATGGAACATCAACACTGTGTACTTCTGACACTCAACCACTGACATGGTCATGACTTGATGATCATCCTTCTGGTGCAGCACCAGGGGGTCAACAGTAACTGACACTTCTCAAGGCCTATGTCAAGTGGCTCGTTTTGTCTCATCATGTTGGCATTTTATCAGCTCGTATTAAACAGCAACAGGAAGATCCATCTTCAGATGTGTCCCTGGTGCCAGCCTCTACCCTGCCGTTCTCTCACAAGGGGCCACGTGCTATCTGTCACAGTGACAACACATGCAGTGATACCAGGATACGGCTCGAAGAGCGCCTGCCCACCCTGAGGGGCACCCACCACAGCAGGAAGCATGGAGCTCTCCACTGGCATTCTCCTCCACGATGGCTCCCTTGCGGGACTCTACCTACTGTTTGAAGCCCAGCAGAAAACAGTGCTACAAGAACTGGTATATGCAGCCTCTGTCCCTTTTGTACACGTCAGCTGTGGACTATTCGTTGACAGTCTGGCTTGTAGGGAACTCAATCTGCATATGCTTTCAAAATACACATGAATGCTTCTCCAAGGTTCCCCTGGACTTGGACAAGTAGTGACACTTGGTTTTGAAGACTGGGGCTGCAGTTCCTTCCAAGGGGGTGTCTCCTAGACTATTATGGTTTGCATAGGATGTCCCCTGAAAGCCTCACACGGTCAAAGGCAGGGCTTGTGGAAGGTGAGTGGATTTATGAGGGCACTACAGCTGGCATGGTGTTGGCAGGTGGGGTGTGGGCAGAAGGTATGGGTTATTGGAGCATGACCTCGTAAAATGAGTACTCTTCTGGTTCCTCCATTTCCTCTCTGCTTCCTCCCAACATGATGTGAGCAGCTGTCTTCCACGTCTCCCTGCCACGCTGTTCTACCTCGGGGCCAGCTGACTATGGAGTAAAATGAGAGGCAAAGTAAACCTGACCTCCCTTAAGTTATGGGTGTCAGGTATTTGTCTCGGCAATGAAAGAAGTGCAAAGACGCAGATTCCGCACACTCTGATGGCCACGATGGTGTGCACTGTCTAAAGGGACATAACAGCCAAGAGCAGCCTCAAGTCCTGACAACAGAGGACTGAGAAGGGATGGAATCTATTGTTCTGCTTGCTTCCTGCCGGACCAACACCTGCCTGAAAACAAGGCAGAAACACTGCTCCCTTCAGTCCCGTCCCGTGAAGAACAGAAAGCCTGCCTGGGGCCTCAGGCCTCCCAGAAGAACAGTCACCAATAGACACAGCACACGGCGGAGGTGGGAAAAAGGCTTATGGAACCTGCAAGTTCTGCCTCCAAGTCATGTCCTGAGAGAGGTCACCAGGTGGACCAGCCTCCACCACTTGACAACACCTTGAGGGCTCATTTCACGGACACGTTTTGGGCAAGGAATCACCATCAAGCAAGCGGCTGGCCTCCTGCTCCATATGAGGAGCTCCAGTGGGAGAAGGCCGGCTCTGAGAACCATCACTGTCAGATGGCTGAAGGCCATGTTTGAGGTGATGAGGAGGAAGAACAGATGTCACTTCTTTAGATGTTCCGGAGAACACAGCAGTGACTTCCAGGCCTCTAAGTCTCCAAAGAATGTTCGCTCTTGGCCCATGTGCCATTTCAATTCTAATCTCTTCTGATCTTTTTTCTTTTACAACTAAAGTTTAAATGAATGAAATGAAGCAGTGTACCAAAAACAACCCAGCCTGATGACATGGCAATGATGCTGCTGTCAACACAGAGACGCTGTGCACTTACACTCACGCAGGTAACTTCTGACTGCATTTGGCAAAGAAATATTTAGATGACGAGAACTGTTAACAGCACACAAGGATAAGAGCAAAGCACATGTGAGAGGAAGTAAAAGAGGGAAGGTTAATACACGGACACAATCAATCTACTGAAAATAGAGGGCAATTTACAAGTGCACAGAGGAATTTATTAAATAAAGAAGAAGAAAAAGCTATTCTCGAGTCTTACTGATAACAGAAAACAGCTTAAAGTGACCCGAAAGGCATGAGGAAAACAATGTCTTCACTCTCAGGGCTACAAAATATCACAACAAGCTACTGAGGGAGCATGGGTCCGTGCCTTCCTTTAGATTTCTTTTTGGGAACGATACCCATCTAAGCAGTGCCGGCGTGGGGAGATAGTTACTGTCTAGCTGTGTCATCATAGTAAGCAACGCTCGATAGATCACACACCAGACCACTGCCAAAAAGGAAAGCTACTGCTGATGCAATGTAAAAACTTTTGAGACAATGATGCAGACACTTCAAAGGGAAGAAGAAAATATAGAAATTGCCCCAAAGCATCATATCCCTATAAGGACTTGTCAGAAATAACTTCATATACAAAAAGATAAAACCATAGAGGAAGGAGATTCTCCTGATCAGTTTCTGCTACCAGTATGCACTCTTAGGGGCCAAGACTAATTCAGTAACAACCCAAGAAGCGTGGTTCACAAATCTCTTTTATACCTGCTCAAGGTTGCTGTTAGCTTCTTGGTGTTACATGAAACGGGCTCACTGGTATTCTACAATGTTACCAAGTAATGTTATTAAAATATTCATAATCCAAGATGTCTTACCACCTCCTTCCTCTTCTTGCACTCCCTGGTCCTCTGGCCCCTGAACATCATTATCCACAGCATTATAATGAGCTTGCTGCCTGTGAGGGACACAACCATTATAAATTCAATGGCACGGGGTCATTTATCTTTCTGGATAATAATAAACAAGATTTTTCAACATTTTTGCAAAGCCATTTTTTAAAATCTATAGGTATATGATAAGATACAACAATAAGTATATTTTCAAAAAGGGTAGTATATCTTTCATAAGAAAAAGATAGGGTTAGCATAAAGCCTGCTAAGTTATTTTGAGACCTGAACTATCACTCTTAATAAAACCATTAGTTATATTTGAAATTAAATATCTGGCGTTTAATTCTCAAGTCATTATTCTACTTTGACTACATGAGCAATATGAGCCGCTCACGTTCATGCATCACTGATACATAAAGTTGTGTTTCATCTGCTTATTCAACCGAGGGGGGCTGCCGGCACCCATCAGGTGAAGGGGAGGCAGAAGGGGAAGGGAGCAAGAAGGGGAAAGTTACCGTAGCTGCTCCTGGTGCTGCTGCCGGCCCTGGCTGTAGCCAGCCTCCCTCTGCTGAGCCATCTCCCTGGCCAGCAGCTGCTGCTCCTGCTGCTGCCGCTGCCACAGCCGGTGTCCCTGCAGCCTCTGCTGGTGCAAGGCTTCCTGGCGTTCTCGCAGTCGCTGGGCCTCCTCATCCCTTCTCGCTGCCAGTCTCTGCTGCTCCAACTGTTCCTCGTATAAGGACCGGAACTTGGTGACCAGCTTAGCTGAAGGTTGCACCTGGGGCCAAAATGAGTTGATGGCGAGCAAAAGGAGTCAGTCCCTCAGAGTTTCACTCCATTTGTCTCATGACAAACTCAGAAGGGGAGTTGAGATGTATTAACTCCCATTTTTCAGGTGAACACATACAGTCCAAGAATGCCTGTTTTCCAACCTTCTCTACAATGCCCTTGGCTTCTTTCGACAGCTGAGCTATGGCAGACTTTGAGTATGCTCCTAGCTCAAAACGGAACAGAGGACACAATGTGAGAAATCAATTGCAAACTGTAATTAAATTTATGTTCACAGACCCTGCAATAGCTAGGCACTTTGCAACCTACACTAATCAGGTCATTTCTGTGTCTAAGAATTAGCTAATTAACTCTAGCAATGTATATACCAATCTCAAGCTAAGCAGAGCCAAAATAAATTTCAAATTCTAGATTCCAGTGGGAAAGCAGAAAACTGATTTTCTTCAAAGAAATACAGGAATAAGTGAGAAGATAGTACCACTTGATTAAAGAAAATTAGGACACAGTGATGTTTAAAACTCTTCTTCCCACTGAACTATACTCATTGTCTTCCTCACCTGGCCAACTAGCACAAGCACACACAACTCTGAACAAAGAAGAGAGCATGGAGTTGAGGGGAATTAAGTTAAGCGGGGATCTGCTACCCTCAGTGAGGAAAAGCACTGGCAGTGGCGTCCTGAGCTATGTCTGTGCTGCGTAAGAGGGCACTGTAGGCACACTGTGCCTGCGCAGCTTGAAGCCTCAGGTAAACTTCAGGTCTCTCTGAGCCCAAAGCATCAGAGCTCTAAAGAAGTAGTAAGTTTAGAGGCAACAGAAGAAAGGGACCACGCGCTGCACCCAGCGTTTCTGCTAAAGTATTGCTTACATGAATGGCCAGTTATTTTTTAAAAACAGAAAAATCTCAATTATGTGTGAGGAGCAGCAGAGGCAAAGCAGAAACTGGTTAAACATAGTCACCTAATAAAATAATAAAATATTCCCATGTGGTAAAGCAGCTTTTTTTTTTCTTGAGACAGGGTTTTGCTATGTCGTTCAGCGGGCTGGCCCTTGAGCTCACCATGTTAAAAGCCGTTTTACTTAGCATGAATGAAGGTGAATGGGCAAATGCCGCCACACTAACTGGTATGACACAAAGAGGAACACGGGTACTTTTGATTATAAAGAAAGTCAGGACCTTTTGTACCTCAGATACTCAAGACGGGTCTAAGCACGTTCTGGCAAAGCAACCAGGAAGTGCTCACCTGTCCCACTGTCCAGGGACACAGAGGAACTCTGTGCCCCACTGACCACACCCCCCAGCCTCAACCTCTCTTATCACCCACCAACTCTGAGGCGCGCGAGAAGCTATGCTATTAACACTACTACAATAAACTCCAATGCACGCACATCACACTGGGTGAAGTCCTCCCATTTTTAGAGCCCATAATACACGAGGAGGATTCTCTTTACTCTTCAAAAGCAAAGCCACCTTTCTCATGCTGTGGACTCGGAGGGACCCGCACCTCGGCCTGAGCGCGCGCCTCCAGCAGGTGGTCTGCACCCTTCTGCTCATGCTGCTCCCTCCACTCCCGCTCCTGCTCCTCTGGCGGCGACGGATCGTGCTCCTCCTCCAGGCGTTCGGCCTGCCCAACCTGTTCCATTTCCTCCTCTTCCAGGGCCTTCCTGTGCTCCTCTTCCACCTGGCGCCCCTCTGGCTCTCTGGGCTCCAGGCGGTGCGGGCTGTGTTCTGCTGCAGCCCGGAATTCTGCCCCCTTCTGGGTGGGAGGAAGAGCTTTCACTTCTTCTGCTCTTCCGGGCAATGCTTCTTGCTTCTGCCATATATGGCTGTTGCGAGGCACCTAGGCCAAGCAAATTGAGGGAAATCACACTCTGCATTTCAAAAGCAGCGGTAAAATATCCTTATGACCATATGTGTGAGGCTACAACCAAAGCAGATTCCTGGAGTCTAGAGACACAGGTTGTCATGACTTACAAAGATATGTGAAATAACCACAAATCTCACTGTGTAATCTCACCCACAAAACAGAGATGACAGGCAGAGTTTCATCTCAGCAAGAACACATACGGTAAGCAGGATGGAAAAATCTGTAAGTATTCACATCTCAGATATAAACCGTTCCCCCAAAAGCAATCTAATTCCTACCTTCCCTTAGAATAAGACAGAAAAAACTCTCAAAGTTCAAGTAATGAAATGGTTACAAAATTTTCTCCAGTGTCAATTTTGTTCCCAATGATTATTTGAAAAAAGAAGGATAAGATCCAATAGAAGAGGGGGGATTTATTTTTCATTATAAGTTTTAAATGTTATTAGTAATGGACACCCATGTGTAAAATCGTGCAAGCTGGGCCAGAGATTTGGCTCAGTGGTTCTGGCACCTGCCTAGCAAGCACAAGGTCCCAGGTTCGACCCTGGTAACCATATACAACAATACTGGGCGTGGTGACTCACGCCCACCAGCAGTCAGTACCACATACCACAGTGCTGGGCATGGTGGCTCAGGCCTGTAATCCCAGCACTTGGGAGGCAGATGCAGAAGGATTGCTGTGAGTTCAAGGCTTGCCTGGGCTACACAGTGAGCTCATGGCCAGCCTGAACTACAAAGCAAGGCCCTGTCTCAAAAGTAAATAAATAAAATGAAAAGTAAAATTGTGCTAGCTAAGATACAATAAAGTATTCTTAATGCAGTAAATTCCTTTGTGAACCAGTCCTTTGAAAATATTTTGTACTGCGAATACAGAAAACTAAGCAGAACAGAAAGTACTGTTCTTTTTTATAGAATACTACTCCTCTGAAATTGGTTGATTCAAAACAGTTTTCTTCCATAGTTTCAGAAATCTCTGTATAATGTTCATTATTTAGAAAAGGAGAAGTGATATAATATTGATAGGAAAATTTGTAACACCTTTTCTTTCCCTACGTTCTTTAGGAAAAAAAAAATTACTTCTTTGGTCAGATTACTTTCCCACAGTGAAAATACATGTAAAATACTATTCTGAAATGAACAGACACTTCTAAACTTCTAAACAGATACTTCTAAACAGATATTTCTAAACTTTAGAAATGGAACTGTACAAAGAATAATCTGGGAAGAAAAAGTTATTTTTCAGATACATGAGGAGTAACTTCTAGAGCTGTACAAAAAGCTCTCAGCTATCTGGCAAGTTTACTTAATCCTGTCTGCGTTTACAAGAAATACTTCTCTAGAGCTCTGAATGATTTCAAACACCTGTCATACATCTTCACATGTCCTGTGAAGAAGGTTAGAGAGGTATCTCTACTCACAGGTGGAGAAACTGAAGCTCTGAGTCCTTAGAAGATTAACCCAGTAAGACTCTAGTCAGACTAGGACAGAGCAGAACCAAATGGCAGGCCAGGGACCTATCATGTTTTACACTAGTGTTACTATGGGACCAGAGAGAGAAGGAGAGCCTCTGGGGACAGGGAATCTGTCAGTGAAGGAATTCGCTCAACAAGGTGAAGACAATCATACGTGAAGCCTACTCAGTCAACTCAACTGTTCCTCTAAAATGGTAACTTGGGGGGAGTCTTCCCAAACATTTGTTGTTAAAAAGCACTTTGCTAAGGGGAAAGATAAGCACACTTCTCTTTTTTACTACATGTTATTTTGCAAAATAACTCTAGGAATTAAATAATAAGGAGGACAATACTTTGGATTTCTCCCCTATAGGACCATAAGTCAGACTTGATTTCCATGGAGAATAAAGCACTCAATCCCAGGCAGTGTCAGGCAGGTATTTTAATATACATCTTGACATGCTTTATATTGGTCCAGCACTATTCCAACTTTAAGTGTATTAACTTTAACACTTGAGTGGGCCTGACTGTCACATAATATTGTCCTGATCGTTTAACCTTCTCAGCCTACTGAAAGGAAAAAATAAATTAGCCAACCTTGAAATACCCAGATACGATAGCTCCTTTAAGACAAATAAACTCTCATGAAAAAGACATAGTGAGTAAAGTCTTTCCCTGAAAACTCACAGCAGTACTTGTCAAAATGCTCCCCCCAGGCCAACTGAATCAGTTAGAAATGTAAATCCTCAGGCTTCACCCCTAAAATGAACTGAGTTGGAAAGTCTGGGGCTGGAGCTCAGCAGGCTGTGTTTTAATAAGCCCTTCTGGGGATTGCGATATATACTAACAGTATACTTTACTGTACAATGTTACTATACTAAGTATACTATACTGCTTCAAAGAGTGGCCAGTATGGAGAGCAGTTCGTCTGAGAGCGCTCAACAGGGAAAGTGGCCTAAGTAGCTTGTGCTCTCACCTCCTGTGGATTTCCAGTTGGCAGCCTCCTCACTGTGTCGTAACCTTGTGGAGAATGTGCCACCTGGGTCAGGGTGGCATTCTGTAGCTCTGCTTGGACAGGTTTTCGGAAGCTTGGAATTCTGTTCAGAGTATCTTTCAGTTGTTTATATTCTGCAACTTGAGTCTGCATAGAAATTGCATAGTTGGAAGCAAAGTGCACAATTTGAGGAGGGAGAAAGATCATTTATAGATGAACATTTAGGTTCACTAGAAGGCTAGACAAAAACATTACACCTACATCCAATTAGGAAAATACAGTTTACATGCACTGACTATTCTTTGACATGCATTAACCATTTGAGTACATGCAAATTTAGAATTAGTGTTAAAAGAAACAGAAAAAATACTTAGGTAGGATGTTAGTTAACAGTGCTATATTAAACAGTGTTGTAGTTTTATAAATAACTTTCTAGTATAAATTTATTAAAAGATACATATGCAATCAATATTTTGTCACATTGAAAACCTATTAGAAATTCACACAATTGCATAAATACAAGCACGGGAATCTTTTAGCAATATGGTCCGAGGAACACTCTCACTGGAAAGGAATCATGTGTGTGTGTGTGTGTGTGTGTGTGTGTGTGGGCGCGAGCACGTGTGCACACACGCATGTGGGGTGTGTGTGATAAGGGCTCTGGTCACCCACGTCCTCTGAGGTAATATGTACTCAAATAGAGTCTTGTACTTGCTAGAATGCTTCCTAGACTATGTAGTCTACAATGCTTAAAAACATAGCAAAACAGACATAACGTGGGTTTAGATTTTTATTCCTCAATTCTGAATAACCTTTTAAAGCAAAAAAGGCAACAATATAGGTACAGGATTAGAATACACTCACAAAGATACATCTATGTACATGTGTTTTTGGATGTGTGTGTGTGTGTGTGTGAGAGAGAGAAAGAGAGAGAGAGGGAGAGAGAGAGATAACTGGAAAGATAGAAAACAAGTCCATTTTAACAAAAGCAGGAAACACTGTATATACATAACTCATATACACTGACATGCTACCCTGAAGGAAATGGCATGTGTCTGTGTATACACACACTTACACAAACACATGCAAAGAACAAGCAGTCTTTCTGTGAATAAGATCCTCAGACAGGGCTGCCTCCCTCATTGTTCCCAGCAGAATAGGTGAGTGGAGCTGGGACCAGCCCGGCCTGCTGCCAGCCAGCCCTGCACACTAACCACTGTGCTCTGCCTCAGGAGAGAGACACATTTGTGCTTCTCTCTGACTGCCCCGAAGTGAAAAAGTCTGCTTGTTGAATCTGTGCAAAGGAAAGCCTGCACAGAGCCTGTGGTAAGATGTGTCACATGGCTAGTGGTACCTTAGCTCAGAATCCATCAAAATACTTATAAGCCAACTCTGGAGGTCAAAGAATAAAACAAGAGACATCCACACAGTGGTGCTTTTCATAGTTTAAGTTACATGGCAGAATACATGAAACACAATTGCACTTATTTTTCTCCCCCTAGATATCTAACACTTGAAGGCAATAAATTCTGTGGTTCTGATATTAGGTAAAGATATAGGCTCCTGAGCTCCCACTATAAAAATCAGGATTTAAACGGTCTGAGGCAAGGCCTAGGTAATGTGATGTGGACCAAGTCCCAAAACACACTTAACAGTTAAATATCATTTTGTTACCAGTAAGATCTGAGTTCAAGCGTGGGTCTGGTCACCTATCAAGGGCCAGCTACTTGTAGATTTCCCTTTGGCCTCAGTTTACCTACTTAGAAAATCTCACATACCTAAGTAGATTATGAAGATAAAATAAAATCTTCAACTATAATTAAAACTTAATTAATACAGAATCTAGAAAATGATTTGACTGAGAAATGTAGATACCTGAAACAGTATTTTTCTTTTAAAGAAATTTAGGGAAAGTTCCAGTATGATGTTATATTCTTTTTAATTTGTGTTTTTACAAAATTCATACACTGAAACCCTAATTCTGAATGTGATGCTATCAAACGGTAAAGACTTGACGGGGTAGTCAGGTCACAAGGGCAGAGCCCTCAGGAGAAGCAATCCTTTACAAAGGATCCTCAGAATGGTCTCCATCTCTTTTGCTCTGTGAGAAGACAAGGAGACATCAGGAGTCTTCAGCCTGCAAGAGGGACCTTGAAAGAATCTAACAATGTCAGCACCCTAATTAGCATTTCCTGCCTGCACAACTGTGAGAAATAAATTTCTATTGTTTATGAGCCACTTGTTCTATGATGTTTGTACAGCAGCTCAAACTAAGACATATGGCTTTAATTATTACCTTAGTCACAGTGTATTTTTTTAAAAGACAAGAAAAAATTAAGAGTACTGTTTCAAAAGACACTTAGAGAAATAAGAAACTATACATATGTAATTTTTTTTCTGTCACAAATCCCATCAGTAATATGCCAGAAATTAACTTTGGTATTTTTTTTTTTAGATTTTCATAGAGTTTTCAGATGGTCACTTAATCTGATATTTAAGGTTATTCTGGCACATTTGGTATCCATATCAGTCTGTCACAATTTATAGTACAAAGAATAACCTCATATAAAATGACACTTTAAAAATGTTTAAAAAGAGTCTTGAAATGAAAATCCTCTCAAGTCAATTTAATTTACACACATGTCAATGAGGCACAGTTTAGTAGAAAGACAATGAATGACTTTTTTAAAGGTCCCCAAAACACAGAAGTTACTGCCTCTGCAATGATTTACAGCCCAACATGTTACATTTCTGACAATTTTATAAGAAGAAATAACTGTACATTCCCAAAGATAGTTGGTTTATAACTTTTCCCTTTTCGTGTAATTCCTTCCACGAGGAAACAAAAAGTGAAGATCGAGTCTGCAGGCCACTCAGCCAGCAAAGCCTGTCCCTGTTTCTTCGCTTCTATGCTAAAGTTGCAAAGCTCTCAGCTATAACCACCACTCCAACACTGGGATTTGTTCACTTGTTTGTTCAGTAAACATATACTCAGGACCTGCCTTGTGCCAGGGCTGCTCTAGGCGTTGAACAAATGGAGATTATGACTCCAGTTTTTCCCTCTCTGTTGACTCTTCTACTCTTCTGTAATTTGCCAACACCAACCACATAAGCTTTGTCCCAAAAGAATTGGCATAAATTTGAGTGCTGCAAATGAGGATTGAAGAAAGAAAATATAATAATGATTTATTTAGGTAGCCGGCATTACAAAGGACTGTAGATCTCATACCAAAAGTTGACACAGATCAGACAGTTGCAAAAAAAAGTTTGGATAATGTCTATGATACTAATAAGTATTAGACTCTGTCTACAGGGCCTAGCAGAAATAGAAATTGTCAAATGCACCACACAGCCAGTGCAAAAATAATGAAATGTTTAATATTCTCTTGGATGAATTTGAAAAGCATGCACTGTTGTCAGAATTAGCATAGCTCTTTCCTAAGAAATTCACTGAAGAGCAGCTTGTGAGAGACTACATGCATAAAGGAATTTGGAAGTATTAGGCAGACTTTTAAAAGAACTGACAGAGGCTGCTACCCTTCTAACCTGTGCAGCAGCTAGTGCACTCTTGTGGTCTTCCAAAGTCACTACAAGTTGCTCATGCTCGGAGAGTAAATTCTTATGCTGTTGCTACACAAAAAAGAATTTTACATGTTGAGCTTTACGGTATAACACAAATTCATTGTTATGAACATTACTTGTCTGTTGTTGCTAACTTTGAAATTCCTGGAGAGGGAAGACTAAGATTTATGTAGTAGTCCACAATCTAAAATATGTTACCCAAATAGAACCATTTACAATGAAAGCAAAACCAAAGCAGCAATCTTTCATTATTAATAAACCTTTGGAAATACAGATATTGTTAAAATAAAAGCATCTACCGAACACTTTCAGTATCAGTGAAAACATTTAGATTTTCAGATTATCCTTTGTATGTTAGAATGCTGAAGTGATAAAATAAATAAATAAATAAATAAATAAATAAATAAATAAACCAGCTATGCTCCTGTTACAGAGAGCCCACAGTAACAACTTGCATTTGTAAAGCTGGGCAAGAGATTTTGACAGTCACTCTAAATAGTAAAGCAAGTGTACACCAAAGAACCGCACATCTGATTGTGATTTACCTTGACATCTTGCAGCTGTGTGTGTATGTCTTGGTGTGCTTTCCTCAGTTGTCTATTCTCCTCTCTCAAATTGTACACAGTTTCTATTTGAAAGGAAGAAAAATCAGACAGACAGCCTTGAAATTCTCAGGCCTTCGATTCTATTAATTTCACATCTGAAGTATAACATAATTTATGTTATCATTTTTTTCTGCACTTTAAGAGCATGACATTACAAATCAACAAAAACTACCTCACATTGCCAAATAGCATGGATTCAACTTGACATCTCAATATAGTCTGGCTCTGGAGTTTAAATACTTTTAAACAAGCTAATCACTGTAGATGGAAGTCAAGCATTTGTAATTAATCATGAGTTAAAAATGAAGTCCTTCTGGCAATAAACCCTTAGAAATAAAATGTACAGGCCTCAGTTTTGAGTCCCTTCACAATCTAAAAATTATCAGGAAGTATAGATTCTATTTCTCATAGCATGAATAATTTTCAGAACTTCTGAAGGGCACTTCAATTACAAAGGTGATTCCTGGCACAAGAAAGCGACAGGAACCCTACTTATCTGCTGAAAAAACTAATTTTGTTTGAGTTCTTGATTAGCCCAAATTCAGCTTCAAACAGCTACAGGACAGTTCCTTTCAGAGCTGCAATGTGCAGTACTCAATGAGGTTTTAAAGTCCCCTTCTAAGCCACACTGTTTGGGGAAAATCTTCCTACTTAAAGATTTTTGACCCAACTTCCTTGTTTTCCTGGTAATTTCCTGTCATTCCTTATATCCAGAGACTGCATACTAAGAACTGGAAGCTTCTAGCCAGAGCTACACCATAAACGTTTTTTTCTGGCCCCTGCCGCGTTGGCCTGTACAATGTTTTCCACATCTAAATAGTCGTCACTAATTAAAAATAAAGAAACCGGTCTAATATGAGGCAATATCAGACCAATTCTTATGTGAGGACAGAATGCACAGGCTGAGTAATACTGGACTGGTGATATGATTCATTTTCCAATGGGAGACACTTCTGAGAATGAAAGGAGGTGCTATGAAAAATTTGCCTGTGGTAATGAATACAGAAATTGTGCCAATAAATTGTCCTTTGGCTGTCACCCTCTCAAGACAAGGCCACTCAGCACTGACGGAAAGTGACAGTCACTATCTCTCATCAGACTTCATGAGCATGTATATTCCTGTATAGTTCCCTCCCGAGTCCTGGATACTGGATTTACCATTGGGTTTGGGGAGGGATCGAGAACAAGGTAGAGAACGTAGCAGTGACTGGTCATACAGCTACATGTAATGATGGATTTTCTGAAGGATAAAAACAGAACACCGCCGCAATCCAAGAGCACCTTAAGTGTGCCAGTGTGTGGACATGGTCCGGTCTAACACAAACACTCTCACGCACATACACACACACCACAAACTTTGCAAGTTTTCAAAGAATTTCAGATTATACACTTAATGGCAGTGCATCTTGTGTCTCTGCTGATTTCACTTCTGGAATGATGCTAAACACCGTGCCTACTATGAAGGTTGTTAGGAAAATTAAAATCACCAACACAAAAAGCTTCACCTGGTACTGACACAGTACGAATTTGTTAAGTGACAGCTATTGCAATGATATAATGAAGAACAATTAAGCTTATACACTCTCCCCTCATCCCCCCCAAGAGTTCCACATTCTGACCTTACATCAGATGCAGTTCAAAGTACACCTTGTCAGCTGCCTCCGGTCTGAATGGATCACACAATGCTTTAAACTGAGTCATAGTCAAACAAAAGTGCTGAGGGTAAACTGCTCATGAAAGTGTGAGAGGTACTGCCCAAACGTGGTCATTTCAGGTCTCTTTGTAAAACTGCTTCTGAGAACGGTTACCTAAAGCATTGCAGTTTTTCTCTTCCTCTAAGTCACTGATACATTCTCCTCCGGACGACCAGACTCCTAACATACGCTGTACTTCCTCTTTAATGTTGGGTGCCCTGAACTTCACACATTAGATATAGCTGGATCATCTACTCAGAACTCACATACATGCGTCTCCTTTTTCACAATTCTGACTTTGTTCTATGTACAAGTTGTCAATTTTTCATTATATGTGGATCTTGCTTTGTAAGGCAAGTAGTAAACTGAGTAGACATAAGAAAACTTGTTTTTCAGTGCTACTGCTAAATTTGAATGAATGTATTAAAACATATACTATTCTTAAAATATGCCATCACAGATCAGGTACCACAGAAAATCTCATTCTTTAATGTATCTACGTTAAATGAACCTGATCAGTTAGCAAATGGTGTCTCCAAAAGCTGATGCCTTTTCCCTCTTCATAAAAAGTTGTATCTTTCTCAGACACCTGGACTCCGCTTTTCTCTTCCTCTGTGTGAGGACTTCCAGTGTTCAGTCTTTCGTACTTTTTTGCTTTGTTATTCCCACCCTTACCACCTGCCGATCTCTGCCAAGCTAAGACCCCTACGTACCCACCTCTCTTGGCATCATGTGTGGACACGTGGCCCAGGTCCAGCCAGATCACCTTCACTCTTCTGAGAAATGCCTCAGTGCTGTCTAACTCAGCTATGCCTTTCTGTTATTACTTATTTTGGGAAATACAGACAGAACATTACAGAAACAGTAAAAGTACTCAGCACCCTGCTTTCCTCCATGATGACATCTCAGCCACATAACTCATTATCCACAGAAACTGTCAACATTATACAAAGACAAACCAAGTCTGGATTTCACCACTGCTTTTGTACCTGCCATGTACCTTTTAAATTGACTCTCACAATTTAAACTTATTTAGGACATACGTATTTTGCTGGAGAATGCCCTGGTTTCCTTTTATAACTTGCCTGTACCCAAAGAAGTGGTGCACTGTTCTCATACTGCTATGGACACTCCTGATGCTGACACTGACGACAGTTATTGCACCATACACTAGACAAGGCTTTACATGAATTGTTTAGTCTGCACATGAACCCTATGAAGCTGATACTTTTTGTGATTATCTCAATTCTACAGATAAGGAGATGAAGTATGTAGTGATTATAAAACTTGCCCAATGTCACATAAATAGTAACTCAATCCAAAATGTACAGCAGTTTGAACAGGGAGCCAGAGTTTTCTGCAGCTCCTAGTATCAAGAACAGAAATCTCTCTTGCCACAGTGGGGATATTTAGAAATATGTGAAGCAACTGGAGGAACACTGAAGACTTTAGAATGCAGGGAGGCAGAGACATTAAACGTCTTGTAACACGTCCTAAGAGAAGAAACACCTTGACCAACACTGAGACACAGCAGGATACACTAAGCTGTCTGTTTTACTCCCCTAAATAAAACTTCAGAGACAAAAATAGACTATGGGGGGCCGGAGGGTTAGCTCAGTGGTTCCGGCGCCTGCCTTGCAAGTGCAAGATCCTGAGTTCAATCCCCGGAAACCACATACAATGCTGGGCATGGAGACTCACGCCCACCAACAATCAATATCACATATCACAGTGCTGGGTGTGGTGGCTCATGATTGTAATCCCAGCACTCGGGAGTCAGAGGCAGGAGGATTGCTGAGTTCAAAGCTTGCCTAGGCTACATAGTGAGCTGAGAGCCAGCCCGAACTACAAAGCAAGACCCTGTCTCAAAAAAAAAAAAAAAAATAGACTATGGGATAAACGTAACATGATTTACACGAATGAAAACTATACTGATTTATTGAAACAATATTGCTAATTAAAATATCATTACTGATTGTCTAATTTGATTTTCAAATACCTTTCAACTTAGAAAGTTCTTGTTCTTTTTCTTGCTGAAGCTGCAAGTATTTCTGCTTGTGGTCATTGAATGTCCTACTGAAGTCTTCCCCTTGTTTGCGATGTTCTTCTTCCAAGTCACTGTGCTGTTTCTTCAACTCCTCATGTTGACTCTGCAAGATGAAAAGCGAGCAGAGATATATATGCTCTAAAGTATGCAAGACTCTGTCTCTTAACAGCGTGGACTTTATTTTCCAAGAAGGTAAGAATAAATCAAAAGGTAGCATTCATTTTCACAGGATGCCCTCCATTCACAAAGCTTCCTTCCATTTCTATTTTTCAAATAAATATGAAAATAATTTTCCTCTTTATTTTTAATATTGATGTTAAGAATAAGAAGTTAGCGTGAAAAAAGGGGTTATCTGGGGAAACTAACAGAGACTCGAATTACTGTGGAAACAAGGTAAAGCTATTGACAAAACCATCTTCCATGGGCATTATGGCATTTCTCTTTCAGCCTGATACCTGCACCAATATACAGAGGTTCCTCAGTATTTTCAGGGGATTGACTCCAGGACACCCTTCAGATATGCAAATTTGCAGATGCTCAACTTTCTTAATTTTTTAATATTTTTGTAAGTTTTCTTTTCTTCTTTTTTTCTTTGGCACAGGGTCTCACTTTGTAATGCAGACTAGCCCTGAGCTCACTATGTACCCCAGGCAAGCCTCGAACTCAGCAATCCTCCTGCCTCTGTTTCCTGAGTGCTGGGATTACAGGCGTAAACCACCACACCTGGCAATGTAATATTTTTATTTAACATATTTAATATCCTCTCTTTTGCTTTAAATCATCTCTAGACTATTTATAACACCTCATACAATATCTTAGTACATAACTTGTTGTATTATGTTCTTAAGGAAATAATGACTGGAAAAAAGACTAAGTTCAGTACAAAAGCCTTCCTCTCTCCAGTAACTTTTAAAATACACAGGCTCGTTTAATACACAGAAGCAAAAACCAAAGGATACAGAAAGACAACTGTATGATTCTTCTTAGGTTTTCAGCTTTTAACCTGACTCTATCACAAGCTAGCGAAACTCTACAGTCTCCAAATCTGAAAATAAAAAATGGTCTGCTTTAAGTCATGTCCTGCAAGCAGTCTTGTTAGTAAGAAAGGTTCTAATTTCAGGTAAAGGCTTTGCTCTACTGATACAGGGAAAAAGGGAAATGCCAGGCAGAAAGCTGGGGCTCTGGGCGTGAACAGCAGCATGATTTGCATGCTACGTGGAACGGTCAGTGGCTCATCTCTTCTACTTGATTGAAACAATGACTTGTTCTCCTTTTTATTTTTGGTTTTCCTGGCATACAGTAATCAGTTTACTCAAGGACTAAGGAAGGAGAATCTTTAAATAACAAATTGCATTCTTGTGGTAGGTAAAAATACATTTATTAAATATCGGTAACACAAAGGAAGCACTTTAATGGTTCTAGAGTTTCTAATCTGTGTAAGGGAAAAGAAAATCCCCATGGGAAACTACTATGAGAAACTAATGAAACAAAGAAACTTTAAATATTAAAAAGGATAGTTAAACCGGGCATGGTGGCTCACACCTGTAATCCCAGCACTCAGGAGGCAGAGACAGGAGGATTGCTGAGTTCAAGGCTTGCCTGGGCTACATAGTGAGCTCAGGGCCAGCCTGAACTATAAAGCAAGACCCTGTCTCAAAAAAAAAAAAAAAAAAAAAGGATAGTTAAAACTTAGATAAACAGAGTAAGGCATATAAGAAAACAGGTAATATTAAATATGGTCTCTGTAATATGTTGCAACATTATACCTGTAAGTAGTTTTTTAGCCAATATATCATAACAGAGCAAAAATCAACTTTCTGTAAATGTTCTTCAATTACTTTAAAACCATTAATCAGTTTAAATATTAGCTAAACTTTTATTGCATTCATAACGAATAATTTAAATTACTCACCTTTAACATCTGATGTTGGACATTCAATGCACTGTATCTGCTATTGGAGTCTTGCTGTAAATTGAAAAGAAAAGTCAACAAAGAAAACTAATCTGATTCTCTTGCTAAAGAGAGCTTCAAGCTCCTAATGAAAGATTCCCATCTATTTCACTCATGTAAGCTTAAGTGAACTCTATGGTTGAACTAGGGTGTCTCTGGAGCCATCTCTTTATTTAACAGCAGAAATGAAGTTGCAATATTCTCATAATTTTGCCACATTTCACTGATGAAAATGCAGGACAGCAAATCATAAAATGAGAGCTTCGCCAGGCCCTTTGAGATAAGTGTTCACCCTCTCATATTTCAGGAACTCAGGCTCAGACAAGGAAGAATCCAGAGACATATACACTCAACACACACTGTGCTCTTGATGAGGAGAAGGCATGTATCAGTGAGGAAAAGGCCTCACGAGCGGGTGCAGAGGGACTTACGGGAGGGAAAAGGCCTTCCTCCCTCAACTGCAGGGTGCCAGAAGTTCTACACACAGATATCACCACGAGACACTGACTTTCAGAGTGAGTCACTCAGAAGGGGTGAGGCACGCATTCAAGGCAGTACTTTATTCAGCAGCAGAGACAAGACTGGACCCCAAGCTAACGCATTACTCCATGTCCTAGATCTCTCTCTCCGGAGCGCTATGGTGCCACAGCCGTGGGCACAGTGCACAGCAGATACCTGCAGGGTCCCCTCTCCTGCTGCTGTGTTGATTTCCCCCATATAATATACCTCCTGTTTTTCTCCGTCCTATCAACAAAAGTACATACTCATGCACTGTATTTTCTCAACTTTCAAAATGAACTGTATTTCTGTTTTATCATTTTGCTTTACCTCCTTACAACTTTAATTTATAAGCCAATTACATTACAAAATATGGTGCTTTTATTTTTTTTCAAAATGGGTCATATGCTTTTATTTTTTTATCATGCATTAAGTTTGCTTACACTATTTAGATATACATAATGATCACATTCATCATTCTGCACCTGTACATGATATATTTCCATTCTTATTTCTTCCCATTTTCCTCCCTGCTTTTTACCCCTCTTCCCCTTCTAATTTACAAGAGCTCTGTTTCCATTTTACCTTCATTTTATTTTTTTTCTTTGCCCTTCCTACCTGTCCCTCTTGCTCTCCCCTGGGTGTCTTCCCATTTGGAGAGAGTTCAAAGCTGACTACCTTCCAGGCAATTCAAAAAACTACCTTTTCTCAGTTTCAATATTCCTTGAACACAATTTTTTTTTTAAATTCAATTAATGCTACACATTTTTTTCTTAGAAGAGTCTCTTGCTTTGCTTTTTCCAGTTAATTTGAACATTAAATAATTATCATTCCTGCCTTCCCTCTATGAATGTTTCTAAACACCAAGTCTCGGTGAAATCCTGTGTTAACATGATATGCATGCAAAGGGAAACAAAGTACTGCACCTCATGGGAAAGAGCAACATAAATGCATAAACTGGTGAATAAAAATAATTTTCTTTGCTGTTAATCACTGATATTGTTCCCGATCTATTATTATCATCGATAATATGATAAGTAAATAAAAGTAGGTTTTAAAAGAATAATATTAAGGCTTTCTTTGTAGGAATAAAAGGTATGTAACTACAATCCTAGTGATCAACAGAATAAAGATTTTACAAGTACATTTCCTTCTCCTTCAAGAAGAAAAGAAAGAAATCAAGAAGTGAAAAAACCTTACCCTCCCTTTATTTAGTGTCTCTTGTGCTTCTAATTTGTAAACAAGGAAATCTAGAAAAAACAAAATGAAGACCATAGAAGGCAAGTGAATTCACTGTGGAAGTTTTAAACATTTAGGAGAGTAAAAATAAGTTTTATTCAAACTTGCAAAATATATTTTCAGTTTAAATCAATCTACTTGGTGATTTGTATACTTTATTTGGTCTCTCACTGCTTTACAAAGAGTTGAAGAAAATATATCATCCTCCTTTTTACCTTATAGCTGTAATCCTGCATCAACAAAATCCATGTTATAACCAACTGATTAAAAGTGCATTCAGAATATCTCTATGACCGATTGACATTAAGGAGCAGAAAATTGGAGCACATCTCATGACATGGCTAATTTTCTGCTTATGGACAGACAGCACACCAAACTCCTTGGAGCCTAAAAAGTGCCCTGGCCATCCAAACCATTTCCAGTGTTCTGAAAACTTTATATCCACTAGGTGGCTCTGTATAATTGCTCTGCATTTGAGCACAAAGAAAACTTCAATCCTCTCAAAGCACTGTAACTCTGTTAACTTTTATTCATCATACAGGCACAGGCCAAGCAATCTAATCAATACTGACCTCCCCTGCTCACCCTTCTCCCACGTGAGAAAGCAATTCAGACCAAGAATCTCACTTAAACTTCAAGAAGGATAACAAAACATGGACAAATAAAAGCAAAACTGCAAATAACTTCAAATCATGAGTTAGTGAAAGTCTGCATTTAAAAAAAAGTGTTTTGATGTAAACCAATAACATTGCCTAGTCCCTTCTTCCAATAATTCAAATTGAACCCTCCCCGTTAAAAGCTCTTAGGAAATTAAATTCAGTATTTAATTAAAAATATACCAAATAGTGTGATCAATTCCTTATACATTTGTATTTGTGTATGCATTACAAGTGCCATATTCTGAACAACACACGTTCTCACATTTGTGGATAGAATTTCAGGTTTTAGTAATATACCTATGTATCTTCACATTGTTAAGTTATTTTTTCTGAAATAATATGTAGGACCGATACATGGACCACCTCAAGCTGACACAAACACAGTGAAAGATTGTAAACGAAATCTTGAGCAGGAATTATTGCACAACATCTAATACATTTCTTGACACATCCTTTTCTGTTCACCCTGTAATACTGGCTTCAAATTGAAACCAGAAATAGCTTGGCAAGAAATCTTGTAAATCAATTACATATTTTGAAGAAGAGTGCAAGAAAACCTCAGACCACGAATTAAACTATTTACTTACCTTCCTTTGCTTTCTTATGTTCAAGCCTTTCCTTTTGTAAAGACTTCTCTAGTCTTGATCTGTGTTCATACACAACTGCAAAGAGAAGAATTAAAATTAAAATTAAAGTTTGTCTTCAAAGAATTAGAAATTCTACATTCAAATTCACATCAATTTTCAAAACAAGAAGAAAGCAGTGTAGGGCTCCAATACAATTAAGCAGATGTAGTAAAAGTTCCACATTCTGGGTAAGGACTAAACGTATTAACAGGCATAACTCTGGGCTGACTCCTAGAAGAAGTCTCCCCTTTTCTAGATCAAGCACTGACACACTGACCTCTTCACCAGTGATTTTTTCCTTCCCCTGGCTCTTTAATGCAAGTGTCTCTGTGAAGTTTATTATCTCTTCCTCTCCACTTCCTTGACTTCCACACAGGAGCCAGATAAGAGAAGTACAGAAGGGAGGGCACAGGGACTGTCCACAGAATTTAGAAGAGCACCCACAAAAGAATGAGTCAGGTTCCCCATCTCCTATGGTCAAACCAACGTCAAGCTGAAGTCAGTTCTCTACGGCCTTCCTGCAGTCTCCTCTCTCCTAAGAGCCCAAGAGCTGCTGGTGTGTAGAAATGCTGCAGGGAACCAGAGGCAGCTCATAACAGGCCTACTCCCCACTTCACCTCTGCAGCAAGCAGAAGCTGCAAGACAGGAAGCCTCACCCTTGAATGTGTAAACTATTACACTGAACTAGAGATCATGTGCTAAACTGTGTTTGTTATTATAAGCTTTTGAAAAGCTACTGAAAAACATTTTGCTTCTTTAAAATCTGAGAGAAGCAACCAAGTCTAAGTGTCATCCAGAAAACAGCTACACAATGTGGTTTGAACAGGCAGTGAGGGAAGAAGAGAGGATAAATTAAATTCCTGGTCTTCCCTTTGAATCCAGTCTGTTCAGCATTATCTCAAGTGTGATCTCATTCCTTGGCAAGCTAAACCTAGTGTGCTGCCCTCTCTTTCACCAGTCCTGAGCCCCCTGTGGCTAAGTACAATTTCATCATTGATCGACACGCACAATACATAGAATGGCCTTAGCACTGCCAGCTGCCCTGAGTGTCATGGTGAGTGACTAGGCTCACCCCGGCTTGCGACCACCCTGTCCTGTCCTGCAGAAGGGATTCCCTCCCTCTCCTCCTCTTCCCATTTCCTGGCTGCAGGTAAGAAGCGACTGCTGTTCTCCTTCCATCACAGCCACCATCTTTGGGGCCCTCCACATTCTCCACATACTGCCTGTCTCATTAACTCATCCTGTATAGTCCTGCTATTTCCAAGGCTCCGTGTGCTACCCTGAGACCCAATTCCTACCCACTCCTCTAGCTAATGTCTCTGTTCCCAACCCTTGGGCTGTCTGTGACCATGCAACTGGCTTGGTCTAATCTCCTGATGGCATGGGTGCCCCAATACTACCTTCCCCTTGTCTGCAGCTCGTCACTGCAATAAGTCCTGTCACAACCGCATTCCTTGGCCATGGTGATCCTTTCCCCTAGACTATTTTGAAAAGGAATTAAATGGGACTCCATATTTATATAGCCCTTAACTGGACAAGGTGTGAGATTGAACTAAATGTAGTTGTGTTTCAAAAAGTGAGGTCTTAAGTCTGAAGCTTATGCAAGCCAAGGTTTCTTGGATTGACATTTTAATAGTTCCATCATGAATGATTTTTTGGAATAAGGGCAAGGATAAAAGTTACCACTATATAACCTCACTAATTTCAGTGCTCAACCAGATGCTCAGCCTTTGAGAACTTCAGTCAGGGGTAGGAGATATACAGAAAGAGACAAATCAACATTTTCATGATGAAACAGAGGCAAGAACAAGGTCCTTAAGTGGGAAAGAAAACACTTCCTTGCTCCTGGACACTTCCATCCGGTGCTGGAGAACCTGAAGTCTGTCCGGACAGAAGTGCTCAGGAACATAAACATGCCAGTACAGAGGCAATCTGGCTGCAGTCACTGGGCATATGACCAACTGGACTTCAGCAAGCACGTGCAACAGTTTCAAATAAAGGAGCAAAACTAGTGAAGATCCTGATGAAACAGCTGGAGTGGTAGCGAGGAGTTCCAAGTCTGGTCTCCTAAATGGAACTTAGGGCCATTAGGGGGAAATAAGTCTAGTGTAGCAGTAAGAACTTTTAGCCCAGTCAGAAGGAATAGATGGGGGGACAGATGCTCACTACTATCCTCCATCACATCGGACTCTAAACATTAAACAGTACTATGGAAGATATAGCATAGAAGGAAAATATGAATCTCGAACTACAATCTTGTGAAAATTATACTTAATACAGCAAAGCAACCATCACTGTACTCTCACTGTTGTCAGTGTTATGTGGTTTGAGTAGCGATTGTTCTTGGCAAAGCAAACAGAAAAATCATCAGCACAATTTTATCTTCAATAAGAAGGAAAAGTCCTTTAAATCACATAGAGGAGAGGGGCTAGGGATTTAGCTCAGTGGTACAGTGCTTGCCTCGCAAGCACGAAGCCCTGGGTTCGGTTCTCAGCACCAAAAAATAAAAAAGTATAAAAAAAACACAAAATAAATCACATAGAGGAGGAGTTGAGAAGACCTACATGAATAGAATGACGTAGGAAGGTGAGAGATGGTATTTTATTCCGCATGCTCTCCCTTGGGAGTAAGTCAGAGAGACCAAGGGCTTGTCTGAAGTACTCATTTTTTAAAGGCGAATCATATAATTGTTCCTGGCAGCCTTCTACTCAGAATTTATACACTCAACTTACTCATCTAGAGTGTGTAGAAAGCCAATAGACCTAGGATGCATCATAATAAACTTTCATAATAAATCTAAATAAAACCCACAGGCAACATATGGAATGCAAACATGTTTGTTGTTATGGTTAAAGTTCAAAGACATTAGGAAATTTGAGGGATGTGCATGAATACACAGAATGGAACAACTAACTGAAAGCTCTATGACCAGACAAATGTACCTTTGCAAATATGACAGAAAAAAAAAAAAGGTGTGGCAAATAAGAATAAAGGATACATTTAGAAGTCGCAAGGAGATGAAGGACATAACACTGTTACAAAAAAGTATCCCATATTTTTGTACTAAAAATTTATACTTTAATATAATAGTAGCCAGTTGTGCATCTCAGTATCTATGCCTAGTCTATACATGAATTAGTCTTGGTGTTTACCCACTTGTTAAGACAGATGGTAAGTTGTGTGTATACGTGCAAAAGTGTCAAACCAGGACTTCAACCCACATAATGTTCCAATCAACATTTTATGTATATTTACCTTAGCATCACAAGGGCTAAAATACACACACACCCACTCTTCTGTTATGACTATATGTATTTTATCATAATGGAACATGACGCAGGAAATACAGACTTCCTTGATTCAATTAATTAAAAAAAAACACTTCGACTAGTCAAAATGTTACAAAATAGTCATGCAACCAAATGGATCAATCCAGTTAGAACTAGGTCTGAAAATATAGGAAGGACCTTAACAGAGTGAAATCTATTGGACAGAATGCCATTCAATGTTGGAAACTATAACAAACAAAATACTACAAGATATTGTGAAGTAGACAAAGGCTGAAATACAAGTAAAATGTTCTGTGTGCGGCAACAGCCTTATTTTAAAAATGTACTTGTTGACACTTCTCCAGCTGAACTGAAAGCATTCCTAGGTCTGGTATACTTAGCAAGGATTTCTCACAGTAAATGCAGGGATGTGAAAGACTCATGGAAAAGTTATGGGTCAAAATATGGCATAAAAAGTAATGCCCTTGTAGATGCAAAGAATTACTTTGCTTTCCAATTCAGAAATTTATCCTGGATCTTGGCCACCAGCTACTCTATTTGTATAATACACTGAATCTTTCCTGCTAAATGTGCGTTATGCAATATAGTAGGAAGTGCCTGACAAAAGCGGAAGAAAAGAGAGGTGACAAGAATGACCTGTTTCATAGGCAAGGAAATGTCAGTCCAAGCGAGCGACGTGCATCGGACATGCAAGTGTCATGTGCGAAGACTGCCTTGAGTATGAGAATTAAACAAAAGGTTATTTTGGGTCGGAGGATTAGCTCAGTGGTTCTGGCGCCTGCCTCGCAAGCGCAAGGTCCTGAGTTCGATCCCCGGTAACCACATACAAGCCTGAGCGTGGAGATTCACGCCTATCAGCAATCAATACCACATACCACAGTGCCGGGCGTGGTGGCTCACGCCTGTAATCCCAGCCCTCAGGAGGCAGAGACAGGAGGATTGCTGAGTTCCAGGTTTGCCTGGACTACATAGTGAGCTCAGGGGCCAGCCTGAACTACAAAGCGAGACCCTATCTCAAAAAAAAAAAAAAAAAAGAAAGAAAGAAAGAAAAGGTTATTTTCGTTACAGAATTCAATTGGTATTTTCACTGTAGTTAATAATGAAATTTATTTCTGGTTTATAATTAAGTACACAGCTGATGTTTGTGGATGTTTATTCTAAATAAACAATATACATTTAATACTTTATTTTATGGATATCCTATGATCCTGTTAACTACACACTGTGTAATATAGTAAGAATCTGCTGACAAATCAACCAGACCATCAAAATGTCAAGTACATTCTACAAAAGGGCCAGGAAAACAAAACATATGTGCTGTCAGTATAAGCAACACATGCGTAAGGAATATCCCATTGTCATGTGTGCCTTACGTGTGATAATTGGGGTAAAGATTCCCTTTTTGTAGTTCATATAGGAGTTTGGTTTTTAGATTTTGTGCACCAAAACAGTTGATATTGAAAATTTTGAAGCTCTTTTATGAACAGTCGATAAATATTTTTTAAAAAACACTTTATTTTTTTTATTTTCTTTTTTTTTTTGCTTTTGGAGACAGGGTCTCGCTTTGTAGTTCAGGCTGGCCCTGAGCTCACTATGGTGCCCAGGCAAGCTGCTGTGAACTCAGCAATCCTCCTGTCTCTGCCTCCTGAGTGCTGGGATTACAGGCGTGAGCCACCACGTCCGGCACTGTGGTATGTGGTGTTGATTGCTGGTGGGCATGTCTCCACACCCAGCATTATATGTGGTCACCGAGGATCGAACTCAGGACCTTGCGCTTGCGAGGCAGGCGCCGGAACCACTGAGCTAACCCTCTGGCCCAAAAAACACTTTATTTTTTATATTTTCCTGTTAAGTACCTGTTTTAACATAATAAGAAAAATTAAAATTAATAATCAATAGAAATATTCTAAATAATAAATGTGGGTTTTACACATCCAAGTTTTTGCACAAAACTCGGGTAATGTCCCTTGACTATCTTACTCAGAACTAGTGAGCCTTCACTATCGCAGTCTAACTCAGAGCCAGAGTTAGAGCTGGAGGGCAGGAGGCTGGGGGCTGGAGGGAGGTGAAAAATGAGGCAGCGATGAGCTCATTATGGAGAAGTTTACCAGGTTCAGAAAAGGAAAGATGAAAGCAGACAAAAATGAAAAACTGAGGAATCATAAGAAATCATGAGGAATGGGTGGGACTGAGAGCCAAATGCAGGGACTGAAATTTTTAGAAATAAGAACAAAGAGGGGAAGCAACAGGTGGTAATTAATGGCTGAAAGCACACATGGTGCCTGGGTTCAAATTCCAGTTCCATTTCTCAGGGACTGAGATGCTATACCTCAGCACCTTATATATACATGGTGCATGTGGAAAACCACAGTAGCTGAATGTTTAATCAATGTCAGAGTTAAGTATGCAAATATACAGACAGCTCCCAATTCCTAACTTCAAATTTACAATGGTGCAGAAACAATGCACATTCAGTAAAAACAGCAACCTGCATGCTGATCTTTTTTCTGGGACTACCAAAATGTCATATGACACTCTGTGGTGATGCTGGGTTGCGGTCGTGAGCTGCAGCTCCCCGGCAGCCAGTGCTCGTGAGGGGAATGACGCCATACTCCAGCGTAATCCAATGCTAGGTTATACTGTTTGAGAGGGTAGGTGTATTAAATATATTTTCAAATTATGGCCTTTTCAATTCACTAAGGCTTCACCAGGACATCAGCCCACTCACTAAACACGGACCAGCATTTGTGTAACATGTGCTCAGAACACTGCTTGGTACATAGTGAATACTATAAAATGCAAGAATAGTTTTCATTTAACTGTGATTGTTAAAAAGTACAAGAGAAGAAAACATATTGAAGAGGATATCAGAAAATGAAAAGATGTCCCTTGTTCCTGGGTAGGAAGAACCAATATTGTAAATATGGCTATACTCCCACAACTGCTATACAGATTCTAGGCAATCCCGATTGAAATCCCAACAGCATAATTAACAGATCTAGAGAAAACAAACCAAAAATTCATCTGGAACCACAAGAGACATAGAATAGCAACAGCAATTCTAGGCAATAAGGATATGGCAGGGGTATCACAATTCCCAGTTTGAAACTGTACTACAAAGCCACTGAGATAAAAACTACATGGTACTGGCAAAGTACCATGGGAGGATCAGTGGAATAGATTAAAAGATCCAGAAACAATCCAGATACACTAAGCCACCTTATCTTTGACAAAGGAGCTAAATATCCTCAATGGAGGAAAGACAGCCTCTTTAACAAATGGTGCTGGAGAAACTGGGCTTTAACCTGCCAAAGACTCAAGCTAGACCTATCTCTGTCACCATGTACTAAACTAAAATCAAAGTGGTTTAGAGACCTAAATATTAAAACAGAAACACTAACCCTTCTGCAAAACATGTTAAGGAGAACTCTTACAGACATCAGCTTAGGGAAAGACTTTATGAACAAAACCTCCATACCACGAGAACTAGCAGAAAGAAGCAGCAAATGAGATTTCATCCTATTAAAAATCTTCTGCACAGGGGGAAAAAAAACACTGAGAGAGTGAAAACACAACCAACAATATGGGGAAAAAATTTACCAGCTGTTTCTCAAACAAAGGGCTACTATCTAGAATATATAAAGAGCTTTAAAAAACTTTAAACCCGGGCCAGAGGGTTAGCTCAGTGGTTCTGGTGCCTGCCTCGCAAGCACAAGGTCCTGAGTTCGATCCCCGGTAACCACATACAATGTTGGGCATGGAGATTCACGCCTACCAACAATCAATACCCCATACCACAGTGCCGGGCGTGGTGGCTCATGCCTGTAATCCCAGCACTAGGGAGGCAAAAACAGGAGGATTGCTGAGTTCAAAGCTTGCCTTGGCTACATAGTGAGCTCAGAGCCAGCCTGAACTACAAAGCAAGACCTTGTCTCAAAAAAAAAAAAAAAAAACTTTAACCCCCCCCCTCCAAATTTAAAGATTCCCATTCATATATGGGCTTCTGAAATGAACAAACACTTTTCAGAAGAAGAAGTAAAAACAGCTAAGAAGTACATGAAGAAATGCTCAACATAATTGATCATTTAAGAGATGCAAATGAAAACTATTCTGAGGCTTCATCTCATTCTACCAAAGAATGGCTGCTATCTCAAAATTAACCAGCAAAAAATGCTGACAAGGCTGTGAGGAAATAGGAACCCTTCTCCACTGTGGAAATGTTGACTGGCACAAACACTACGAAGATCAGTGAGGAGAGTCCTCAAAAAACTAAGATTAGAGGTCCCATTTGACCCTGCTACTCCCCTGCTAGGTATATACATGAAAGAATTAAGAGTCATATCACAGCAACATATATGCACCCATGTTTATAGCAACTCAATTTGTGATAGTTAAGTCTTGGATACAACCCCAATGCCCATGAACTGAAGACTGGATAAAGAAGATGTGTTTTTTTGTTTTTTGTTTTTTTTAATAAAATGTAGTATTGGGCTGGAGATTTAGCTCAGTGCCTGGCTAGCAAGTGCAAGGTCCTTGGTTCGATCTCTGGTAACCACATACAATGCTGGGCGTGGTGACTCACGCCCACCAGCAATCAGTACCATATACCGCAATGCCAGGCATACTGGCTCACGCCTGTAATCCCAGCACTTGGGAGGCAGAGGCAGGAGGACTGCTGAGTTTGAGGCTTGCCTGGGCTATATAGTAAGCTCAGGGCTAGCCTGAACTACAAAGCAAGATCCTGTCTATAAATAAATGAATGAATGAGTGAAATGTAGTATTACTGTGCCATAAAGAACAAGTTTGAGTCATTCACTCAACTGGACATACCTTGAGGACATACTCAGAAGTGAAATAAATAGGTCACAGATGTGTAAATACTGTATTCTTTTTCTGATATGAGAAACTGAAGATGTAAATGAGTTCTAGAATGTATGATAGATACTGTGAAATAGAAGTTATTCAAATGGAAAAGGGGGTAGGAGTAAGTATCGAGGGGAAAGAAAAAAGTGATTAAAAAAAGGAAACACAGCTTATGTATATAGGTGGCAGGGGGGTTGTAGGTGGGCAGAGGAATGAGAAAAATGAGAATTAACTCGTGTCATGTACTGGTACAAATTTATGATGGTTAGTGTGATCATGATGTGTATATAAAATGTACCCATAAAATCAATTTTAGAAAACTAAAAAATAAAAGTACAAGAGAAGGCATCATATATCTCATGAATCCTTTCAAACATGCAATTAAAGTCTAATTAAAACAAAGCAATACTAATACTTTTATGTACACTGACTTGAATAACAATATTTGTCTATTGGTTGGAAAAAATTAAAACAAATAGTCATCTGTAGCTCAATAAAGCCTTCCAATACTTTTTACAAAATCTGAAGAATAGTAAAATAAACCAGATAGAATTTTTATGTCTTTGTGGTTCTTCCAGAAAATCTGTTAAACATGAAGACATACACATATATGCACATCTTTAATTCTTTCACTATGCATTTTATAAGCTTTGAGCTAGTGATTTATCTAGATAGGTTCACTGTTTCACTTAGCAGGAGGACTGCTTATCAATCCTTGTCATCCATCTGTTTTTCTACTTATACTCTGAGGTCAAGGACATTAGTCAAGATGAACAAATGCTGCTAGAATCTCTGCAACAAATGGTGTATAATGAATAACCTCACAGCTCCAGAAAATAAGTTCACAAACAGTAGTTTAATTTCAGCATTCAAGTTCCTTAATGCAGGCTAAGGCTGCAACTGGTGTAGGAATTCAAACAAAAAGACTCATAAGAGAAAAAAAAGAAAGAAAATGTGTAATACTCATCTCCTCCTCTGTTTATTGAAAGGAGAATATTTTCCATGCAGTGAAGAATGGAATGAAGTTCTATTTCCTCTTAAAACACTGGAGTTTAAAAACATGCCAGCTTCCTACAGCAATTTTCCATTTTGACTGACTTCCATCTAAAGCCACAAAAGAAATTATCTATATACATTCCACTTAAGGTAAAAAAAAAAAAATGCATCTCTGCCAGTTTGGAGTAAAATGGTCCATTTGAGAATCAGAAAACAACAATCTAAAGTTAGTCAAAACACATTGTGAAGTTTCTTAACCTGTTGAGCCAACAGAGGGCGATGTTTCCTTGGCAGACGAAACAGCCCAAGGAATTTTGCTTTCAGTTTTGAATACAACATGAAGTTTTATCTTCACAAAGCAAACAAACGACCCAGACTTAGCATGAAAGTCACACAATCAAATCTGAGAAAACACTAGACATAGAAGTAACTTCATCATCTGAGGTGAACAAATTTACAGTGAAAAAATCTGGGCTTTCAATAGAAGACAGCAAGAAAGATGACCTTCCTGCCCCAAAGAAAGGAAATAAATTGAAATCAATATATGTAGTTCCCAGAACATAATACAATATGTCTAAGGTTTGGGGGCTTACTGAGGCCTAGAACTACAGATTTTTACTGTAGTCTTTAAGAGTAATTTTGGATTGTATTTTTAATTTGCCACAAGTGAGGGAGATGTCTGTCCCTGTGCCACACCCAAATTCTAAAGAACACAAAGTTGATTGTCCAACATAAAGACTGTATTCTCCTAATTATCTTTCCTTTCTTCTTTTGTAATTGTATTTCATTAGAAGTCTAGGGAGAGAATCCAGGAGATCTACCTATAAAACCCACAACCAATTAATCCATCTGTCCATCTATCAATCAAAGGAGGTACTCAAACATTAATATTCTAAAGCTCACCCTGAATCCCATCTCCAGCTCATAGGACTCCAAGAGGAAGAGCACTACCAAGGCCCAGTTTAGTCCCTCACAGTTCTGTATCCATCTTCATGATTTACTGTGACCTCTTCCAGGTGACGGCTAAACAGTTATGTCCAGCTTTTTATTGCGACTCAAACCCAGTTTCATATCACCATAGTCTGGATCTTGAATGTCCCCCAAGGTCCATGGGCTGAAGGCTTGATCCCCAGGAGGTGACGGAATCTTTAGAAGGTGGACAGTGTGGCTAGTGCAAGGTCTTCAGGTCACTGGGCACACATCCTGGAAGAGAACTGTGGGACCTTGGTGTCTCTTTTCCTTCACTCCGTGACGTGAGTCACTTTGCTTCACTGTTTCTTCCTGCTAGGATGTGCTGTCCTGCCACACACCCCATCTCCAACACTGGGGCAAATCGATTATGAAGTGGAATGTTTAAGACTGTGAACCACGGGAAACCTCTTCTCTTTATAAGTTAGTTATTGTGAGCATTTCACTAATGCAAAATTAAACTATCTTCCAATACAACTTTTGTTGTCTGTTTCATGATTTAGAGTAGAAATTAGTTACAAGCTTCCCACATTGCCATATATCACAGAACTCTATGGGAAGTCAGGTAAAACTCCTGGCACCTTCCTTTTTCCATCTTACTCCTGCAACACTGCTTCAGATACTGGTCCTTAATATCTAGTGACAATCAGTTATACTTATTCAGTGAATGAACATACCTAAGATATTTCATTTTTTTCTTCCTTTGCCTGACATCCTTTATGCCCCTGGATTTTAACTGAATTACTACACTGGTTGGCTCAATTAATAGTCATATATGCCACAGAACAAACAGATAAAAAGAGATTAAATATAAATTTATCTTTTGATATATAGGGTCACAATTAGCATTACTTAAATCATAATCCTAAAATGTAAATGCTTTCAGCATGCTAAAGAAAGGGGAAAAAATACAACAGTTTGATTAGATATTTTTCTATGCATGGTCAAGCGCAGTACTTTTTTTTTTACTACTTAATAAAATCCCTGTAATAGTTCACATAACTGTTTATATTTAAGTTAGCTAATGCATAAAGTTTATGAAGTACTTTAAGTGGAAAATTTAACCATGATTTGAATTGGTGCTTAACTGTCTTTTCTATTCTAAATAAAACTAAACTTGGGGTTTTGCTCATGGCACAATCATGTAATTATGATTTAGCTTTTCAAACAAGAATAGTAGCTGACTTAAGATATATTTCTGCATACTGGTCTTCTTATGAACATTTTTCAAGTGAGAAGATACTAATAATACTTCTTATTATCAGATATAATCTCTGGAATCCTCATGAAAAAATTCTTTCCTTAGCTATTCTCTCATAGCCAAGTGGTGTTCTAAGCATCTATACCAAAGTGTAGGACTTACTTTTGTACTCAATAAATTCGGGTTATGAGAAGACATTGTTTTAAGTCAGGTAAAACTAAAGACAATTAGAGTTCACCAAAGATTGGGGGGGGACGACATAATGGACCCCACACTAGCAGATTTTCTTAGCTGACTCACTTAAAAATCTGAAGAGAAAAATACACTCTTGCCTCATGAAAATACTCTACAAAGCAAGTCTACATTTTTAAAGATACGCATAACTGTACATTCATGTAGGATGGAAACGTCAGGGTTTACGGTAACAGAGGTGGAAGTTACTCAACGCTAGATAGATATAAACAGACCTTTTACATTAATATCCTCGTGCCAGATTCCAGCTGGCAGCATTTCAGGAGGTAACACAGAAAATAAAAGTGGGAGTGGAGAGAAGTAGAACACATGTAGGGACATAGGAGGCTGTTCCCGGTTCTCCAAACTGATGCACGGATATATACATACTTTGAGGAAATACCCGTAAGACAGGCTAAATATGCAAAGGCACATGACATCAGTTTTATAATAGATCTCTGAATTTATGCACATGATCTTCAAAATTTGATGTACACAAAAACATGTAATTGCCATAGGTCATCTAATTTTCTTCCCATAGGAACATGTGCCTGTGGACACTTCAATTAAAGCTAGCAAGAGGGATCAATCTACAGTCAGTACTTAAGTATCAAGCCCTAAGTGATTTTTATTTCAGAGAACACCTACAACTAGTTAGGTCAGAATGCCGGGGCCTGACTTCCACTTCAAATCCAGCAGCAATACCTAAGCAACGCTTAGTTGCTTAAGTTTTCACTTCAAAACCTGAAAATATTCCCCTAGAAATCTGAGTATTTAGTAAGTGTGCCTCTTCCATTCTCTACAAACTTTTATAGGCCAGTTCTCTAGACTACATTATCAGCACAGAATTGATGGAACACTGGGTAATGGGCAGAGCAGAATGAATGAGATGAGGCTGGAGAGCACTTGATGAAGATCTGAATGCTTGTAAAAAACAGCTTATGTGTGGAGAAGACAGAGGAGTAGACAGTGTGAGAACAAAGACTGACAGATTAGGGAGAAGATCATCACAGTAACAAACAAAACAACCCGAGGTAGGATGAAAGTTAAGTTTCCCCAATATCCAAATATGATTTGACCTCCAACTTTGCCAGTAATGCCAATAACACAATCCTGTAAAAATATTTGTTGCAATAGAATACCTAAAACTCTAAGGAAGTGAAAAAGAGTACAGCAACTGCACAAAAACCACACAAACAGGAATGTAATGATATTTTACTGACCATTAAAATATGAAACAGTGTCCAATAGTATTAATCGTCACAAAAATGAAAATAGTAATTATGGTACATCATCACTTTTTCTCATCGAAACAGCAAATACAAAGGACAGAAAGTTCCAATAGTGAACAGGAATATGCAGGAGGAAACTGATATTTTGCTAATGGATGTGTAAATTGTTACAACCACTACAAAAAACTGACAGTGTCTATTAGAGCTGATTAAGGTATACTCTGACTTACAAATTTCACTCCTAGGAATGTGCTCAATCAGATACTTGACATGTGTAATTGCAGCACTATGTATAAGAGTCCCGACCAGAAGCACCACAAAAACCAATTACAGTAAAACAGGTAAGTTGAGGTTGTTTAAAAACCAAAATACTACTCATAATACGAGCAAACACAACGCAATAGCATAGATGAACTCCATAAACAAAATATTGAGGAAAGAAGCCAGACAGTGTCGGAACTGCGGATGATTTATGGGGATTTAAAATTTACTTACTTGGATTTACAGAAGTCTGCCCTGCCCCGAGGGATCAACTACTGGCATTATTGTGGACATCTGCCCCGTGTTGCAGGACTTTAAACTATAAGGATTACTGCACTAGGATTATTGGCCTTAAGACTTACTTACTCCTACTTAGTCAGATTTAAGAATGTCTGCCCTGCCCTACATGATTTTCAACTACAGGGATTTTTGTGGATAACTGCCCTGTTTTATGCACGCTACAATTATATGTGTGAAGGCTTTGTACCAAATAAAGGTGCAGTGAGCCCAGGGGATTGGGGGGTCTTTCTACTTGTGCAGTATGTGGCTTTTTTTTTTTTTTTCTTGAGACTGGGTCTCGCTTGTGGTTCAAGCTGGCCCTGAGCTCACTATGTAGCCCAGGCAACCCTTGAACTCAGCAATCATCCTGCCTCTGCCTCCTAAGTGCTGGGATTACAGGCATAAACCACCAGGCCCTGCATTGTGGTATGTGGTACTGAATACTGGTGGGAGTGAGTCACCATGCCCAGTACTATTGTATGTGGTTACCAGGGATCAAACCAGGGACCTTGCGTCTGCTAGGCAGGCCCTGAAACCACTGAGCTAAATCTCCAGCCCAGTACTTGGCCTTTTGTTGCCACTGCTCATAGTAGCAAGAGTCAAGCCTGGGCTCAGCCTTTTCCTCAAGCTTCGGATTTTGTTGGTGGTTAACCCTTTTGCTGTGGGATTCACAAGGGGCTGGAGCTTGCCACAAGGGTTCTGGCTGCATCCTCTCCCAGGTCTCCCACAAGACAGGAAAGTGGTACTCAGTGGTTCTCTTTATAAAAAACTCAAAAGCAAGCAAACCTAATCTGTGGGACAGAAGACGGGATGCTTTTCCTACTGTGTGATGTGCTGGTTGCAGGGACAGGTGGTCAGGTAGTGACTGGAAGACAGCATGAGAGAGGACCTTAGGGAGGAGATAATGTTTTGATTCTTGCTGCAAATGCTGGCTATACAGTTTGCTTTGTAAAAACATACTGAGACTTGGGCATGGTGAAAAACACCTCTATCCCAGCACTCTAGGAGGCTGAGGCAAGAGGATCACAAGTTCAAGACCAACCTGAGCAATTTAGTGACTTGATGAGACCCTGTCTTAAAAATTTTTTTTGAAAGATTAAGAATGTACCTCAGTGTAAAGACCAAGTTCAATCCAAGATTTATGTATGTGTGACTAAAATGTAATGATTCACCAGAGACTTAGAGGCACTTTATTTACATATTTTTAGGTTTTTTGAGACAGGGTCTTGCTTTGCAGTTCAGACTGGCCCTGAACTCGTTATGTAGCCCAGGCTGGCCTCAAACTCATAGCAATACTCCTGCTTCTGCCTCCCAAGTGCTGGGACTATACCACCATGCGCTGCATTGTGAAACACGGTATCGGGAAACAAACTTGGGACCTTGCGCTTGCCAGGAAAACCCCAGAACCACTGAGCTAAATCCCCATTTCTCAGAAGCACTTCATACAAAATCAAGATATTTGTTAATCTTGGTTATATAAGAAAAATTAATAGTGTCATATAAACCTCAGGTAGATAGGTCAATTTTCCCTAGACTTAAATCTTTTAAAAATAGCTTAATTCGCCAGGTGTGGTGGCTCATGCCTGTAATCCCAGTACTCGGGAGGCAGAGACAGGAGGATTGCTGAGTTCTAGGCTTGCCTGGGCTACATAGTGAGCTCAGGGCCAGCCTGAACTACAAAGCAAGACCCTGTCTCAAAAAAAAAAAAATAGCTTAATTCACACTTTCACATGCAAGGTTCATGTGACCTTCCATAAGATAAAGCATTCAGGAGATTATGCCTGATGCCAGTCCTGCAACCCTTGTCCCAAGGCAGAGGAATGATCTGGTCAAAACCAGCATCAGATTGCTATTTGTCACATATTCACACTTTCTTATATATCCCTAACTCCTGCATGTACAGATTTGTTTTTCGTTTGTTTTGTGTAAAGACTTATTTACAAAAGTATTTTTTATTTGCACTTGTGAAGACACATTCCTGGGAATAAATGCTTACATTATTTTAAATGTTACTGCAGCTTTTAAAAAGAGATTGTGTCAGGTGCACTTTATAAATATCTAGCCACATTAAAAGAGGTCATTTTGGGCTAATGTGTCTTCCTCACACAGTGCTCTGCTGTTTGAAATAAAGCAGTGGAGAAAGCACCCGGTAATAGCAGAGGCTTTGTACTGATTCCAGCATGAAATGCCTTCTCTTCTGGGGGTGACTTTGCAAGGAAAAGGGAACTTCAACTTACATGTGAGCACATGCGGCAATCACTGACAGCGAGAAAAAACACATAGAAGCAAAATTTAGGAAACTCAATCAAAATCCCTGAGTGGCTGATTTAAGTACACTATGAAAAAGATCGAAGCATGGTGCCAATATTTTTGTCCTAGCTACTGGGTGAAATGTGTCCCCAGGACCAAGAAGGGTGAACAGAAAGGTACAACATCATTGTACACATCTTTAATGTTTGACAGGGACATCAAGACAGCACAGAGAACCACAAGGGTTATCTAAGAAACCTGCGTGCTACTGGTAGCTGGAAGGTTACTGTTAACATCTATTTCACCAATTCTTAGTGAAATCCTGCATCTTCTTCCATTTTTAGACAGTTTTACATTCACAGAAGCACTGAAAGATACAGAAATGTTTCATATGACCCTTGTGTAACTTTTCTTTTCTCATCTTTGCTAGACCGTGAGTATTTTTCTGACTGTTAAAAACACATGTGGCTCTGAATAGGAATATCTTCTGCAGAAGACACGGGGGCACTCCTTCCTTGGAAGAGGGAGGCACATCTTAGTTACCAGTCAGTGCACAGCACGTAAAAATCTTTAGGAATAGAAAGCTAAGGTCACTGGGCAGGACCTTTTAATATCAAATATTAGCATTACTTTTATTAATCCTTTAAAAAGAGGTATAACATAGTATTAAAAGGAAGGTAAGCTTGAGGACAGATAGCAGGACACTGCTGATAATGTGTAGTTTTAGAGGGTTTTCTGGAAGCATTTCTAATGAGGCACCTTGAGACGCTTCCACTCTCCTGGTCGGCATCATGTTGAGTGTACAGCAGATTAAAGACAGGTGTCCGCCTTCATCATGGCTACCAAGCTGCCCCCAGGCACTGTATGTAGACAGCCCTCCTCCATTATCCTATACATAGTGGACAGATTAGTTCTTCACATCTAATTCCACTTTTCCAAAGATTCTTTGTGATAGTAGAATGAGCCAAAGGCCAGAGATCCAAACGTTCAGCTTAATTTTTAACCTGAAAAGTGTTCAATGCCTCAGATTTTATCAGTGGTAAAATAAAAGGTCTTATCTATACATATCTATGGCTACATTATTTGATTGCATTTATGTGTTTATTCGTAACTTCCATTTCACTGTGGGATTACTAATGAGCAAGCTGACATCTTAATACATATGTGCCCATAATCACCTTGCCTTGAATCATGTGGTACAACTTGTGTGCCTTGCTGAATGTGAAATGAATGAAATTTGTAAACAGAATCACTCCTCAGCTGAACACGACTACTGACAATGTAAGCTTTCTATTCAATTTTTCCATATAATTTATACATCAAATATGTAAATGGTTACATATTAAAATGGATTTCTAAAAGTCCAGTTTTAAGGACTTTGACATGGCTGACATATACCAGTGTAAACTCCGGAATCCATGGACAGCTTCTAAAATTTCTATAGGAAGCCAAAGAACACATTCTATATTTGGCAGAGCACACTGAGAGTTTTGAAAGAAGCACAGTAAAATCAATAGGGAGTAGGCATCTATAGGAAGGTATATGACTAAATGCTAAAAGAATTCTAAAAGACAAAACATCTCTAAAATCCCACTCTAATGCTAGAATTCTGATAAAATTATGGAAAATAATCTAAGTGATACTGAAATAGACTGGCCTGAGAGGGGAAAAAAATGCAGAAAGACAGAAAAACAGAAACAGGTGGTACCAAGAGATAACTTAATGAGGTTTTTCAAGTGGTTTGGGAAAAACAGAATTGGCCAGAGCCAAGATTCCTCTGTTCCCGGCAGCCTGACACTAACCAGCTCTGCACCCACAACTTCCTCCACATGTTGTTCCTCAGCAATGAAATGAAGATGTTGCAAAGTCTAATTCTAAAAATCTATGATTTTCGTGTTTCTAGTAAAGAACCAAGTATAAAGGCAGTCTCTGACCAATGCCTGAACATGGCTGATCCAGTACATGATTATCACATCAACTCAGTA
>PVIC010002818.1:0-73892 GCA_004025085.1 Thryonomys swinderianus
AAGCAATTCCTAGAACTAGAAGTTTAGCTCAATGGTAGTACCTGGAGGGTCTGAGTTTGATCCCTGGTACTACAAAAAGGGAAATCAAGTACTGTTTCAGTCATCTATTACTGAAAGAAGAAAGCTACATGCAGTTCCCAAAACCTGGTGGATTAAAATAACAGCAATCACTTATTTGCAACATCAATCGGGATTCTCAGTTGTAAAGAAGCTCTGAAATGGCCAAACATAAGTGGGAAGTTTGTCCTGGCTGTCAGCAAGGAGTCCAGCAGGGCTGTGGGACCCATTCTGAGAGCAGACTGGCTCGCCATGAGATCCTAAAGCCTTTCCATAGGACTAACTGGGCTTCTGCTCATCATGGCATCTAGGTTCCAATGAGGGTTACTGCAAGGTGGCAGAACCCAATGAGTAAATACTAAGCCCTAACCCTAAGTTTGCAGTAAGCTGTCTAGAATCTCACTGGCAAGAGCTAGTCACAGAAACTAAATCATTACTTCTGTGAATAGCGCAGGTCCTAGTTTGGCCACATCACTGAGCAGCCAAGATAGGTGAGAAAGAAAATAAGGGATGTGTTTCTCCAATGTGAAGAAGCAAGCTGCATCCTAGCACATGTATTTCCATTTCCATTAATATTTATGATAATAAAATAGCCACTGAACTCATTTTTTTTTATCTAAGGGAATCTGCTCAAATTGACATACCAACAACTAGCTTTACAGTGGGAAAGTACCAGCTAGTGTGTGCAGCTCAGTGTAGGTAGACTGGGGGAATGGAAGATGCACTCAGGAGTCTGGGAGGGAAAGTATCCCAGCAGGTCTGTCTGGGATTCATCCGCAAAGAGACTGACCACAGGCTCAGCCATCCAATTTCATGGGTGAGGGTCTTCAGGCTTAAACCATACATAGACCCATCAGACTCCAGAATGACAGAAGCAGGGGTTTGGGTGCAGTGTCTCTTAAGGGTGACCCTCAGAGGAGTTGTCTAGCTGGCACAGGCCTCCCAAAAGTCATTGTGATGGGTCTCTTTGACTGGGGAGTGACGAATCTATGGTTGAATCTCTGGAACCTTAACAGTCATGGGCATGGTTGAAATTATCATATATAGTCCTTTCCATGTAGGTTGTAAGGACTCTTTTTTCCAATATTTTACCTATACCATGTCCCCAGACTGTATGGAAGTGTATCTGTGGGTACAGCTAACCTTTCAACTATATTTTTATGTAGCTGAGAAAAGGTTTTACCCAATTGTTTAAATTGCTTCTGTAAGGATATGTTATCTACTTGCTTTAGATTCCCCCTTAAATCCCTTAACTATTGGAAGTGGTATTCCATATGAAACTTCAAAGGGTGTATATCTGGTGGGGCAAGTGGGTGACTTCAGAAGGGCCGTGGAAAGGAAGTCTACCAAATTTATTTGTGTCTCCTGATGATTTGGTTTTTTTGAGACAGGGTCTTGCTTTATAGTTGAGGCTGGCCCTGAACTCACTATGTAGCCCAGGCAAGGCTGGCACTCAGCAATCCTCCTGCCTCTGGCTCCTGTGTGCTAGGATTACAGGCATGATCCACCACACCCAGCACTGTGATATGTGATACTCACTGCTGGTGTGTGTTAGTCACCATGCCCAGTGTTGTTGTACATGGTTACCAGCGATCAAACCAGGGATTTTGCACTTGCTAGGCAGGTGCTGGAACCACTGGGCTAACTCTCTGGCCCCTCCTGATGATTTTTAATGCGAATGGATTTTAAGGTCCTATTCATTCTTTCAAATTCACATGAGCTTTGGGGCCTATATGCCACATGTAACGTCTACTTAATCTTTACTGTCTCAGCTAAACTTTGAGTTATTTCAACTATAAATGCTAGCCCACCATCACTTCCTATGGTCAGGAGCAGTCCATATCTGGGTATAATTTCTCTTAACAAAGCCTTTCAGATTTCAGTTCTCTCAGTTTTGGTAGGAAGAGCTTCTTGAGTATGTCTATACAGCTACTGGGAGATACTGTAACATTTACAAGGCTTAATTTCAATGAAATCAATGTGGAGGTCTCCAAACAGAGAAATCCCAGCATGTTGGACACGTAAAGGAAGGCGAGATCTGGATGTGGGCTCAGTTTTAGCATATTTGACATCTTTGGCTAAGAGAAGCACATGTTGAGACTAAATTAGGCACATAATAATATTGGCTCAAAAGTTGGTTCCTTATAGTTTTTCCTTCATGAATAATTTCATGGTGATGTTTCACCCAGGAGTAAGCAAGTTTCTGAGATCTAACAATTCAATCATCTGGTAGTGATTTAGTGAGAACCTATCTCAAAACAAAAGATAAACTGGGTGTGGTGGTTCATGCCTATAATCCCAGAATTTGGGAGGCAGAGGCAGGAGGATTGCTGAGTTCCAGGCTTGACTGGGCTACATATTGAGCTCAGGGCCAGCCTGAACTATAAAGTGAGACATTGACTCAAAAAAAAAGAAAATAGAGTGCACTCAGATATATTTAGCCTAATTGAATTATAATATTCTTTTATAATTTTTAGGTTTCTAACTGTAAATAAGACTGGTCAAAACTTTTTGTAAGTTAATTAACAGAGACTTCTCTCTCTGTCTCTCTGTTTCTCTCTCTCTCTCTTTTGCAGTACCAGGATCCAACTCGGGGCTCTTGTGCTTTCAAGGTAAGTGGTACCATTTAAGCTAAATCCTTGGCTTAACAGAGATCTCCTGTAGAATTAGAATCAAGGGCTGGAGGGTTAGCTCAGTGGTTCCGGCACCTGCCTCGCAAGCGCAAGGTCCTGAGTTCGATCCCCGGTAACCACATATAATGCTGGGCGTGGAGACACGCCCACCAACAATCAACTCCACATACCACAATGCTGGACGTGGTGGCTCACGCCTGTCATCCCAGCACTCAGGAGGCAGAGACAGGAGGATTGCTGAGTTCGCAGCGGCTTGCCTGGGCACCATAGTGAGCTCAGGGCCAGCCTGAACTACAAAGTGAGACCCTGTCTCAAAAAAAAAAAAAAAAAAAAAAGAATTAGAATCAAAAGGAATGGAAATTCTTTGTGCCTTATAAATTCAATCTAACAACAAGCTTGAAAACAACAAGCAAACATACATATTTCCTTGATAAATCACTTCTGCATACCTTCTCCATGTACCTAGGCCTTCTGGTCTTGTCTCTCTCTCTTTATCCTTCTAACAAGATAAACATACAAAATCCTTTCATATCAAACATATATCTCTTTTACTTATAGCCTCCTTAATATTTTCCCTTGGTCTCACTTACTATAATCTTCTATAACAAATCTCTTTAGCTGTTACAATCTCAAAATGTCCCCTTTTTGTCTGTTCTCAGATTGTTACATTTTAAAATTTGACTAGCTGCCAATAGAACAGTAGTGACCTTGAGTCCTTTATCAACAAATGAAATACAGAAAAGAGCAAGTTAACCCTATAAGTACAATAGAAGAATTTGCATTGCACAAGAAATGTTTTAGGCACACCAAATAAACATCAGTTTAAATTGAAACAAGGTGTGGAGACAAGCCCTGTAGAGCAGTTGCCCCCCCACCCCTTTTCCTGGGGCCCTACAGACCGATTACCGAAAACAGTATCAGGTTCACCTACCAGACATCCCTTCTCAAGTTGTCTGACATCCATTTCTACACTGTGGGTTCAGACAGACTGGCTTGCACTCATTCTCTCTCTCTGTGGGAATGTTGTGCACCCTTGGATGTTACCACAACAGACAAAGGAAATGGGGTTCCCCTTCTTGAGGGAGGAGCCTCACAGTCAATGGACTAGCCATAGGCTTCTCAGCTACTTTAAGGACTGTCCGGCTTTAGGGTGTATTCATCTCATTGCAAGAGCACCTACTCAGCCCTTCTTGATGTGTCCAGGGAACTACAGTGCGACCTCAATTTAGACTCTAACTCCAGGGGGGTAGCTCCCCTTTTTTTCAATCATGGATCTGCACAGGTGAGACTACTTATTACTTTCCCTACTCATTCCACTTACTGTTCACACTAAGCATTCAGAGGTTAGTAGATTCCAACCTCCTTCCTTGGGGACCTCCAAACCAAAGCACACAAAACCAGGCCAAACATTTGGTCTTGTAGAAAGGTGGCTAGGCTTTATTGGAAATTGTTCTTGTAAAGAGCCACCAAGCCTGTTTCTGTCTATGGGAACCAGAACTAACTAGATGGGTGAAGGAGGCCCTCAGGGGTCTTACCTCCTCCAGTGACCAGACCAGAGAGACACAAGCAACCAAACCAAACAAGTGCAAGCATCCTGACTCCCCTTGGGGGTTCAGAGAGCCACTGATGCAGAACAGATGTCACCCCCAGTCCTCCAAAGAGACTCAGAGAAAGGACTCTGTGGGCATGCTATCTCTTCAAGGGGCTGAGGAGGACCCCCTACTCCAGTAGATCCCCTCTGTAATTAAAAATCACATATTCCTGGAGTTCCAGGCTATAGACAATACCCCTAGGGTCTTAGGCTACCTTTGGATGCTGTGTTATTACCCCATGGGACCCAGACTTTTACCCTACCAGGGTGTGGTATAAATCTCTCCAGGCTAGCACTGAACTAGGGTCCTGGACCTCTCAAGAGCGTTTAACGTACAGTGGTAGGGAATGGAAAATTACATGGCCACTATAGGAGACAAATTTGACATTGTCTTCTATAGTTAGACTTACCCTACAGCCCAGTGAATCCATTCACAGATATTTATTAAAGTTAGTAGAAAACATAGGTCCAAACAAACCAAAACAACGTATGAAAACATTATAGTATCTCTTTTCACAATTGCCAAAAGTAATAAGCTATTGACTTACATGAAAACACAAATGAGGGCCAGGGATTTAGCTCAGTGGTTCTGGCATCTACCTGAAAAGCTCAAGGTCCCGAGTTCAATTCCCAGTAACCACATACCATAATGCTGAGTATGGTGGCTCATGCCTGTAATCTCAGTACTCAGGAGGCAGAGGCAGGACTGTTGTGAGTTTGAGGCTGGCCTTGGGTAGTGAGTTTGTAGCCTGCCTGAACTACAAAGCGACAGCCCATCTCAAACAAAACAAAACAAAAAACAATGAAAAAAAAGCAAATGAATCTTAGACTCATTTGCTAAGTGAAGGATGTCAAATCCCAAAGTCTACATAGTACAAAGTTCTTTCCATATTACATTTTAGGAAAGAAAAAATGATAGGGACAGACAACAGATCAGAATTTGCCAGGGACTAGGAGAAAAGAACAGATACCTACCAAGGGGACACACAGGAGCTTCTGTGGTACAGAAAGAGTGACTAGGGTACTAGTGCGTCCCAGGACCTGCAAGTGCTCCACTGTTGCCATTTCTGTACAACATTAACTTTACCATATGCAAATTGTAACCAACCAGGATATTAAGGACTGAATATGGAAAACAGTGGGTGACAAATGATAAGTGTATTCCTGTATTAGAAAGGTATGACAAAACTTCACTGACAACAGTGGGAAGGAGCTGATTGAAGTCACTTGAGAAGTTTCCATCGTGGCTAGAAATTGTGAAGCTGACCAAATGCACATTAAACACTCTAGATTGTAAACAGTTTTGAAAGCATTTTCTATCTATATGAGGCTTAAGTAGATGAGTAAATAAATGTGAGATATGGGAGCCATATTTCCCACTGTCCAAGTAAAACATTCAAAGAAGAGAGGAATGCTATAAGCCTATAGTGTTGGACTTAAAATGGAGCAACAGTGTAAATTCAGGTTTAGTCTAATATGCATATCAGAGGTTGGTAGGTAGATAATAGAGAGATATTAATAAAGATATTTGTATACATAAGTATTTTATCCACGTTTCTTGAGCCTTTCCAGTGAAAAGACCTGGAAGTAGTGATTCCCAATAAGAACACAGTTCCACTCAGATCTTGGCTTCTAGATATGATTTTTCCTGTGAATCAGAGTCACTGAGAGACATGGCTTAACATGAGGATTGGGACAAGAAAAATAGAAGAGGACCCTGGAATATTGTATGCTGTCAAAGACTAAGTAAAAGATGAGACTATCCCAAGGGGACCAATCTGGATAAGTCCCTGGTGACTAAAGCTGAAACAATCTGAGCAGTGAAATAACAAATCTTTAGGTTACAATCAAGCATATAAGTATATAGGTGTCCATGCGGGTATAAATAAATAAACCAACAAATACATGAATGGGGGATAAAATGTAGATCTTCCTTACAGATACTTCTGAATAATATTTATAAATACTTACCCTCCAGGAGGTGGAATTTAATCTTCTCCTTCTTGAGTATAGGCTAGATTTACTAACTTGGTTTCTAAGAATAGAGCATGGAGGGGCCGGAGATTTAGCTCAGTGGTTCCAGCACCTGCCTAGCAAGCACAAGGTTCTGAGTTGGATACCCAGTAACCACATACCACAATACTGGGTGTGGTGACTCCTGCCCACCAGTAATCGGTACCATATAGCACAATACTCATGCCTAAAGAGCTGGGGATTTAGCTTAAGTGATACCGTGCCAACCTTGGGTGCACCGGGCCCGAGTTTGATCCCTGGTACTTCAAAAAGAAACACACACACACAATGCTTACGCCTGTAATCCCAACACTTGGGAGGAAGAGGCAGGAGGATTGTTGAGTTTGAGGTTTGCCGGAGCTACATAGTGAGCTCAGGGCCAGCTTGAACTACAAAGCAAGACCCTGTCTCAAAAAAAAAAAAAAATCTACAAACAAATATATTTTCCAATTGTTCTGAGGGCAGAATATAGCAATGACTCACCAAGAATGTTCTAGGAACCTGAGGGTGGCAAAGCTTTCCTTTAAAGAACAAAGTTCCCTGATAAGTCATCTACTTGATGCTATTTTAACTGAATTATGGAATATGAATGTGAATTAACATCACCGCAAAGTATATGCAATACCATGTGGCCGTTTATCACAGCTTAGTCAGCTGGGTGTTGTACGTCTCAACTCCCTACATTACCGATGGCAATTTCATGATGTGTTAAGAAAAATTAGGATGTCTGTTGTATAGTGATAACCTATGCTTTTCTACCCCACATTAGTTAAAACCATTGCCACAAACGTAAACAAGCCCCTAAGTATGTAAGTTTATCACGTATGAACCACGACCTGCACAGGACCATAGGCCCACAGCGCTCCCAGAATCACTAAGCCCCTTCGTTCCCCAGCACCGCTCCAGCGTTCCCTGACCCAGAGGCCAACGCCCTGCGTTCCTGAGGCCCAGGACCGCGGCCCGCTCAGCTTCTCATTCGCAGTTACAAATACCTCTATTTGAGGATATTAAATTGTCTTCTGATCTGTATCTCCCAAGAGCATCGCGAATCTTCTACTCTAGGTTGTCAATGTTGTGTGCAACCGAGGACAACGTTGGGCACTCGTAGATGCCTCACAAAAGTACACTTATTGACTAGATGATGGAGCAGCTAAATTTTGTATCTCCCAGTTCTTCATTGCAAGTTGGGGTCTTCTCTTTGGCTGCCTAGCTCTCGGGCTGTTGACAAAGACGCTAAAGCAGGACCTGTGCACAGCAAACTGCACGGAAAACATCAGCAAGACAACTCTTGGACCTCAGACGCGCCGCCTGACGGACGTGGACGTTCATTGGCTGGGGGGAGCACCTCTGCCCCGCCCTCGGCCTCCAACCGCACCTATCCTCCCTCCGGCTCCGCCCTGATCGACCCCGCCCTCTTGTGCTCTAGCCGGGCCCTTCCCCGGTTTGATCCCGCCCCTGAGGCCCTCATGCCCCGCCCCAGCCCAGGCCCCGCCCTGACCTGGGTCTTTGGCCCCGCCTCCTGCCCCGCTCCACCCCGCCCAACCCCTGGAAAGCAGCCTTGGACCTGGGCGGCGCGGGAGGCTAGAGTCGCGCTGGCCTCGGCGCCAGAAACAAAGACCAGCGGCGCGCGTGTCCCAGGTGAGTGCTGCAGCGGGCCGAGCGGAGCGGGGCGCTGGAAATTGGGGAGCTTCGCCCAAGTCTGTCCTCCGGTAGCTGAAGGACTGGAGCTGAGAACTAGCCAAGCGGCTGCCGAGCCTCTCTAGACCTAGGTCCAGGCCGCGACCTCGTTCCCGCCCCCTGTGCCTGGCCCCCGTCCCCACTCTCTGTCCTCACCCCTGTTTCCCTTGTACGCCTGTCGCCTCCCATCCCGTGCCCCACTCCGTCCTCCCTGTGCCCCTGTCCCTACAGGCCTGGCATCCCCAGGCTGCACGCGTTCTCTGTGATCGCCTCAGATACCCAACACCGAGCGCCGCCCCCCTGCCTTGCCCGTAATCTGAACTCAAACCCAGTCCGACGCAGTTCGGGGCGGGGGTGGGGGGAGGCGCTACTGTGATTTCTTTCTTCTGACTCGGTGCTGTCGCTCTCTCTCCAGTCACCCATCCTGTGAGGGCTCTGCCCACCCGCCTAGTGGCCACTTCGCTGTGCGTCCCGAGGCATATTCCACAGGTGGTTGAGTCGCACTGGCTCCAAATTTCGTTTCGGCCTAGTCCTTGGCTTCAAGTACAGATTAGGAATTCAGACAGGAAGCCAGAGGTTTAGGTTAATCACCTACAGCAAAAAAAAAAAAAAAAAAAAAAAAAAACGAAAATTAGAGTTAGACTTTACCTGGAGCTGCTGGGAGGAGGCAGCCGCCAAAGCTTGGTTCTTCCCCTCCCTTTGGCGACTTCAAGCCTCCTGGAGTCTGACCTCGCGTTGTGTACCTACAGTCTCTTATGAGATGCAGGCTCCTGTTGCATTTACTGCTACCCTTCTTTGCCCCTCCCACCCTGGGTTGTCCTTCCTCAGGCTTCAGAAGAATATTGTGGTGGCCAGGGCCACACTCAGCGTCTCATTTCCAGAAGACTGGAGCTGGAGTCTGCTGGAGTTAAAATTATCTGTTGCTTTCTGAAGTAAACCAGAGCCCTCCAGGTAACTATGACCCTGTGGATCAGGAGTCAAGAGTGGTAGATAGCATTTTTGTGTCTGCCTGTTGTTTTGTATCTCATAAAGGAAAATGGCAAATTGTTGTGTTAACTCAGTTACCTCCCTTGAGATCTGCTTTGTTTAATAAGTAATGATTTGGATGTGTTGGAGTTTATCTGCCATGATTGATTAGGGAAAATAATTTTTCGTTTCAAGGCCCTTGAAGAATTTTGTACTAGTAGAGGAACCTCAGTGAGGCTGTTTTACCTGGTAGTGATGAGAAACTCACCTCAGTCTGCTTAAGCACCTAGGGCTGCAGTGCAAGTGACTCAGCAGCCTTCAGAGACCCTGGGGCTCCTCTTCTGTGCAATGTCAGATTGGCTCTAAAGCAGCGTCCCTGCTGTGGGGAAACCACTGCTGTGGGGAAATGGAGGTCTGTATCTGTGGTCTTTTTTTTTTTTTGAGACAGAGTCTGGCTTTGTAGTTCAGGCTGTCCCTAAGCTCACTGTGTAGCCGAAGGCAAGGCTCGAACTCAGCAATCCACGTGCCTCTGCCTCGTGAGGGCTGGGATTACAGGCGTGAGCCACCACGCCCGGCAGTATGTGTGGTTTTTAGCAACAGGAATAAGCAGTTCCTTCAGCCAGCCGGTGGGGGGGGGCACCAGCTATGGGAACCCCTCTGTACACCGCAGAGGCGGTTTCCCCCTTTTCCCCTGAGATCCACATGAGCTGGGGCTGGGAGGACAGGCTATGAGCAGTACTGTGGGGTGGGCCCTGTGCTCAGGGATGCGGTACAGTCTTTCTTTTTTTTTTGAGACAGGGTCTCGCTTTGTAGTTCAGGCTGGCCCTCAGCTCACTATGTAGCCCAGGCAAACCTCAAACTCAGCAATCCTCCTGTCTCTGCCTCCTGAGTGCTGGGATTACAGGCATGAGCCACCACCCCCGGCACTGTGGTATGTGGTATTGATGGCTGGTGGGCGTGAGTCTCCACGCCCAGCATTGTATGTGGTTACCCGAATGGAACTCAGGGCTTTGCACTTGCGAGGCAGGCGCTGGAACCACTGAGCTGAATCTCCGGCCCAGTCTTTCTTTTTTAAATTAGTACGTGTTCACAGTACATAAAAGTTGACATTCCTGTGTGGAGTTGGTTCATGTATGTAATGCATTTTAATTCCTTTTGCAGTACAGTCTTTCACGTTGTACTCACAGCCATCTGAGCTAAACTGTGCTGTGCCCCATGTCCCAGACAGTTCAGAGGCGGGCGAGGTTGAGGTGCCCAGACCCCTGCGGATTCTGTCTCCCACCTCACTGTGTTGTCTCTAAACACAATGGGGCTTTGCCATCCTCTACTTCTCTAGATAAGTTTTTTTATTTTCAACTTCTTTTTCAGTGCTGCAGATTGAACTCAGGACCTTCAGCATGCTAGGCAAACACTACCTCTGAGCTACATCTGTAGTCCAGTTATTTTGTTCTCTTAAAAGAGATTATTCTTTTTCAGTGCTGATAAAGCACTGTGACTTATGTGAGGGACCAGAGGGCATTGTTAATTCAAATACCATTTTTTAGTAACAATACTGATGATGTACCATACTTTACTTCTTAAGGGGTTTTTGTGCTTGTGTGCCTGTAGAAATCACATCTTAGAAAGCAAGTCTGACACTGGGTCCTTAACAACCCTGACCCTCCAGCAACCATCATATAGAGGGGCTGTTGGGCTCCTTCTGCAGTGGGAGAGGGGGCTGTTTTCACACTGGGGCCTCTGGATCTCTCTTAAGTCACAGATGGCATCCAGCCAAAGACATAAGAGCCAACCTGAAACATTGCAATGAAACAGTCACTGATTTGGGGTGTTAGCTTCAATGCACAGGAATGTAGAAACAGTTATATATTAAAAAGTGAACAAGGCAGTGTGCCCAGTTAGCCTTTGAGGACTCGATTGCCACAGCCCAGGGAGAATTCCTGTGTAGGCAGCACTACCTGGCCTGAGGAGGAGCTGGGCTGTGCCGCCCTATGGCCTTGAGCTTCCAGCAGCGTTCAAGGAAGTGGATGCAGCCAGATAGGCGGAATGGAACACACATACCACCATGTCTGCCCTGTGGAGTGATAGTGGAACTGAGCAGACTGAGTGTGTGCACTGTGAGGGTGGGGTGGTAGCCTTGCACCCTCGGTGTTCTCAAGGGTGGGCTAGAGACAGCTGCTCGCTCCATGGTTCCAGTGTCTGTTTTCACGGCTCTCCCAGGACACAAATGAAGAGAAGGGACAGGGCAGATTTGCCCCGGACTTGAGACAGAGACAGGAAGGCAGAACCATTTCTGTCCACAGGATCCACTCACATCTCTGGCAGTGCTCCGGGAAACACTTTGGCAGGATGTCTGCAGCATCCTGGCGAGGTCAACAGAGCCCTCTGCCATCACCGGCCTAAGACCAGACCTGCCCTGCAAAAGCCTACAAAATAGTTGATAGGACATAGTGTGGTGGCCTTTAAAGGTAGGCAGTTGTAGGTGTAATTTATATATTTAGTTGTTGCTAGGGAGCTATGTAGAACCTTAGAATATTTTAAATTCTGGCCCAGAAGATTTTAAATTCCTATTGAATTTTCATTATTGCAAGTTGTGCACATAAAATAAGACTCTGGTGCTTAATATTTTTCAATTTTTTCTTTTCTTTTTTTCTTCATAAATTTTGAAAGATAGTTTTTCAGGTTACATCAACCTGGATTGGTGATTGTCTTATTTTATGGCTTGAAGTATTTTATCCCAAGTTCTCCTTGACTTGAGGGTTGTGTTGAGAAGTGTGCTATAATTCCGATAGGCTTTCCTTTTTAAGTGACTTATATCTTTTCTCTAACAGGTTTTAATATTCTGTTCTTGTGTTGAATTTCTAGAGTCTTGACTATTGTATGCCTTGGTGCAGTTTTTTTTAAATTTGTTTGTTTTTTTTTTAATGGCTAATTGGAGTTCTGTATGTCTCACTTATCTGTATATCAAATTCTTTTTCCCTGCCTGGGAGATTTTCTGCCATTATTTCTTTGAACAGTTTTTTTTTTTTAATGTCATTTGAGCCATGTCTTTTTCATTGTCTCCAATCAATCTTATGTTATTCATTTTTGCATCAAACAGCTGCTGGATTGATTTCTCATGATCCCTTGATTTTCTTTTTGTTTTTTGCGTTTTTGTTTTATAGTTCAGGCTGGCCCTGAGCTCACTATGTAGCCCAGGCAAGCCTGGAACTCAGCAATCCTCCTGCCTCTGCCTCCCAAGTGCTGGGATTACAGGCGTGAGCCACCACACCTGGCACTGTGGTATGTACTACTGATTGCTGGGGGGCATGAGTCACCATGCCCAGTATTGTTACATGTGATTACTGGGATGGAACCAGGGACGTTGCATTTGCTAGGCAGGTGCCAGAACCACTGAGCTAAATCTCTGAGCCCCAAGAAGCCTTTTTTTTTTTTTTTTACAATGTCTAACTGCAATCCTGTCTTTCATATGTGATGTTCTTTCCTCACACTGGCTTATTCTGCTGCATATAGTTTCAATAGAATTTTATTCTTCTGAATATCTGTTTGAATCTGTTTCATGGATTCCATTTCTTTCCTATATTGGGCTTTCGTGGTTTTCATCATTTTCATAAGCTCTTCTATTTTTTAAAAACTATATCTGCTCTGGAGTTGCTTTCACAATGTCTTTCACTATGGTCACCATCTGTGTTTATCTTAAAAATTATTTATGATTTGAATTTTTCTAGAGCCTGGTTCATCTACTTTGTTACTTCTGCTGTTACCACTTCTGAGAGTCCCTATGGGTGGCTTTCAGATTGTTCTGCATCATTGCTTCTTGGTTTTGCCTTTGATGAGCTGGAAGTCTAGGGTTGCATCTTGGTTGTTTCTTCTCATTTTTTACTTTTTATTTTAGTTTACTTGGGTTGATGATTGTAAATTGTTGATGGTGCATACAGCTGATTTTCTTTGTCATTTCTTTTTTTTTTGAGACGGTCTCACTTTAGAGTGTCATTTCTCTTGTAATAAATGTGCTATGATTTATGTCTAAAAAGTCTCCCATATATTGTATGTGTTTAAAGAGTGGTCTTTGGGAAGGTGATTGAATCATGGGGGCTCTGACTTAATAAATTTATCAATTATGAATGAGATCATGCATAAATTGATGGCATTATTGGTAAGTAATGGAAATTTAGGAGGTAGAGCCTAAAGGAAGGAAGAAGGCTGTGGGATGTGACCCTAGGTAGTATAATTGGTCCCTGCCTCTTTTCCTTTGTTTCCTAGATGCCATGAGGTGAGCACTTTCCTCTGCCATGTCCTGCCAACAGGCCTCCTCTGGTTTTTAGCAGTGGAGCCAGGGCCTTGTGATCCAAAACCCCAGAAACCATTAGCCAAAATGAACACTTCCTTCTTCAAGTTGTTTTCAGGTATTTAGGAAATTATGGAAAGTTGATCAACACACAGTGAGATTGTGGATTTGACGAAATTTTTCCTTTGGCGCCAAAATGAACACTTCCTTCTTCAAGTTGTTTTCAGGTATTTAGGAAATTATGGAAAGTTGATCAATACACAGTGAGATCATGGATTTGACGAAATTTTTCCTTTGGCTCCACTGACAATAGGGGAAAGAAAAAGGAAGAATGCTTGTAGCTTCATGTGAAAAGATTATCAGTCTCTTACATGCACCCATGTTTAAATGCCAAGCTAGATGTCAGCTGCCTACAGTCATTCCCACCCTTCATCTCATAGCATTGCAGACATTCCAGGTTGCATTTCCATCTTCATCTCTGCACCTCCTCTACTCTTCCTCTGTTGCTGCTTCAGGGTGTGGAAACCTGAACTTTACCATTGACCGCCCCAGAATGTCCAGGGAGAGGAGTGTAGGTCCTGTCCAGGAGCAGACACCAGACACTGGGTTTAAAAATGTGTATGCATGCCGGGCGTGGTGGCTCACGCCTGTAATCCCAGCACTCGGGAAGCAGAGACAGGAGGATTGCTGAGTTTGAAGCTTGCCTGGGCTACATAGTGAGCTCAGAGCCAGCCTGAACTACAAAGTGAGACCCTGTCTCAAAAAAAAAAAAAGATGTGTATGCATGGGACTTAAGGTTAGGCCTGAAATTCTGTGACTTAAAACAGGAAACTTGTAAAAAAACAAAAGTCTTTCACACAAGAGTATTGAATAATGGATCCACTGTAGTTGTCTGCCACTGTGCATGATGTCAGAAAAGGCAGGTACAAGGCTGGGCTTCTCTGCTTCTTGTCTGCAGTCTGCTTCTTGTGCTGGTCCCAGCTCCCTGGACACTTCAGTGGACTTCACACCTAACTTTCACATCAGCTCAGATTTGTGGTACTGTGTTTTCATTTATTTTGTTTGGCATGCACTTTAGTAGTTGTAACAACAGAATAGAGTGATTCTCCATTTCCTTCTTTCTCAGACTGCTGTGCTTATCTGTATTTAGGGTAACTGGTTCTTGGCAACTCCAAACCCTTTTAGAACCCTTGAGATGTTGGTGTTGACCTGACCTTAACAGCAGGCTTGTTCTTCAGAAGTGGAAGCCAGAATATTCATCTTCCCAGAGTTGGTGGACTGCTGAATATGTGTAAAGAGCAAAGAGGAACAACATTGCTTGACTGGAATTTCAGCTGGGAAAGTTGGAATAATGAGAATGAGGTAGAACTATTCTTAGGGTTTTCTAACATTGAGTTTATTCTTATTCTCTTTCTTTATGCCAACATGAAACAAGAAAGATTGCACCAGGTTCTGGTGATGAGAATGTCTCACTGTTTTCTAATAGATGAATAGAATGGATTGGAATGTGGAATGTTTGGTTAAAGCCTTGCTTTTTTTTTTTTTTAGACAGGGTCTCACTTTGTAGTTCAGGCTGGCCCTGGATTCCCTATGTAGCCTAGACAAGCCTCAAACTCAGCAATCTTCCTGCCTCTGCCTCCCGAGTGCTATGATTACAGGCGTAGCCATCACGCCCCGCTGAAGCCTTACTTTTTAATGTTGGAGACTGCTCAAATTATTCTTCTTTATATAGATTCTTGAATGATATTAAGACTTTCCAGTTTGAATGAGAGGGGAAAGAGAATTTACCAATATATTCTGGAAGTGGAATTCTCCGCTCCCTAGAAAAATTTCTGAAATGTTCAAATTATTTGTTTGTGTGCTATTGGTAGACAGGAGGCAATGCATAAAAGTTGATGTTCCAACTGTGGTATGGGTTCACTTACCGGCTACTTTGGTGTCGTTAAGCGAGTTGCTTAGCCTCTCTGTGCCTGCCTCTCTTCACCTGGAAACTGGGGATAGTAATAGTGTGCTTTAGTCACTGTCCTGTCACTGGCCCAACACCTACAACTGAAAGTAGAGGTGTATTTGGCTCTCATTTGCCCATGGGTCCAGTCCACCTTCACAAGGCTAAAGTCCTCAGTGCCGGGATAGGTGCCCAGGACATGAGTGCTCAACAAATATACCTTGGTCTTTTCAAAAGACAGTTTAGCAAGTGCAAGTGCCCTATGAGGGCTCAGAGGTAGGGGTTTCTCTCCAGTGGGACTGACCATCGGAAGACAGCAGACTGAGGCCCTTGCAGCCCTGAGGGTAGTGTCTAGAAATCTCCTGGGCCCCTTTTTATTTTTCTCCCTCAACCTCTGAAGTCACTGGACTGAAACAAAAATAAACAGCAACAATTGCGGCATAAAAGAAACAACCTCAAATGGGAAAATGTGCTGACTTTTCAGATAATTAGAGGTGAGATTACTTAAAAGGAAAGACTGTCAGACAGACCTCACTGTAACCTTCAAACAGCCCCCACAGCCCTGCCATAGGCCTTTATTATGTGGAGCTGAAATGCACGTGTATTGGACATTTGCTTTGTTCTATAACTTGCAGGTTTTTTATTTTTTTATTTTTATTTTTTGAGACAGGGTCTCGCTTTGTAATTCAGGCTGGCCCTGAGCTCACTATGTAGCCCAGGCAAGCCTTGAACTCAGCAATCCTCCTGCCTCAGCCTCCGGAGTGCTGGGATTACAGTCGTGAGCCACCACGCCCAGCATTGTGGGGTGTGGTACTGATTGCTGGTGGGCGTGAGTCATCTCGCCCAATATCATATCATTGTATGTGGTTACCGGGATGGAACCAGGGACCTTGCTAGGCAGACACTGGAACCACTGAGCTGAATCTCCGGCCCACTTGTGTTTATTTTTTAAATTATTTTTATTATTTTTAGGTTCTGGAGACAGAAACCTGCTAGACATGTGCTTTGCACTGTGCTGCACCCCTGTGCTCTGGGATTTTATGAGCTTGTTCCTGTGTTGTTGATGTGCTGGTGAGGCTCGCTGCTGCTGGATGGGCACCAGAATATGCCACTTCCTTTTGGTGAAGCTTTTTTTGACCAGTCATTGGCTTTTAAAGGAACACTTAGTAGAATTTCCAAGTTCTATTTTCCTTCTCTTTGGATGTGAGGCATCTATACATAGCCTCCTTGCCGGTCCTAGGCTCTGTCCTCAGTCATTAGGGGGTAGGTGCTTGTGTGGTCACTGGTCACTCTTTCTGCTGGTTCCTGGTAAGCTGGTTGTTGGAGGTGTGGCAGTCACTCTGGCCCTGCTCATGGCCCGGCTTGCAACAGTGAAGCCTTTTCAATTGCGCTGCCCCACAAATGGGGAAAGCCCTTCCTTGTGTGGTTTTAGTTTTCTTTTCTGAATAAGTAGTAATACTGTGCCTATTAAGCATTATTACTATAGTTGTACCCAGGATCTTTGGACTGAGCTACATCCCTGGCCCTTTTTATCTTTTGGGTTTTTTTGTCCATTTGGTTTTTTTTGTTTGTTCGTTTGTTTTGAGACAGGGTCTCGCTTTGTAGTTCAGGCTGGTTCTGAGCTTACTATGTAGTCCAGGCAAGCCTCAAACTCAGCAATCCTCCTGTCTCTGCCTCCCGAGTGCTGGGATTACAGGTGTGAGCCACCATGCCCGGCACTGTGGTATGTGGTATGTGGTATTGATTGCTGGTGGGTGTGAGTTTCCATGCCCAGCATTGTATGTGGTTACCGGGAATTGAACTCAGGACCTTGTGCTTGCAAGGCTGGTCAGAACCACTGAGCTAAATCTCCAGCCTTTCATCTCTTTACTTTTAACCTGTAGCTTTAATGTAGGTTTCTTCTATGGTCAAATACAGTTCGGTCTTTTAATTCCCTCCTCCTTTCACCTCCTCTGCGGTGCTGGGGATCGAATTCAGGGTCTTGTGCACGGTAGGCAAGTGCTCTACTACTGAGCTACGTCTCTGGTCTGCCTTCTTTGGTGATAGTTGAGGATATTTATATTATTCCATTTCCCCTCTTAGCATATAAATTCTTCTTTTGAAAAATGTTTTTTGTTTAGCTTGAAAAAATTTAAATTATTGCTCTAGGTTGGCAGTAAACATTCACAACTAATTTAATGCACTTTCAAAGAGCAGTTTAGCACTTCACAGGTACTGTAGACGTTTCATAAAAGTTCACCTCTGTCCTGCTATTCCTTTTAACACTACTGTCATTGATATCACCTATCCATAAGCCATAACTTCACAATACATTATTGCTATTATTTTGAACAGTTTTTTTTCCTTCAAAAAAAAAAGGAAAGGAGTGTACAGATCAGAAACTCAGATCAACATAAAGAAAAGGAAAAAATTAGAGAAAAAATAATGAAGGTGAAATAAAATATTTTATTTTTCTTACTCTTCTGATCTGTGTATTCCTTTCCTTTTTTTTGAAGTATTTTCCACTTTTTTAAAACATTTTTTTGCAAGGCCAGTCTACTGGCCTCTGTTATTGTTTTTTTATTTTGAATAAGAGATTTCTCTGGTACAGAATTACAGGTTGCTGGCTTTTTCTCACAATACTTTTATTTTACTCCACTCTTGTTTTCATGGATTCTGTGGAGAATATATAATAGATATCATATTAGATAATAGATAATAGATATTGGATATAATTCTCAACTTTGCTTCTTTGTAGAAGTCATTTTCCTTCTGGCTTTCAGTTTCTCATTGTGTTTTGTTGATTGTAGTTTGAAGGTGATAGGCATAGGTGTAGATTTTTATGCTTTGTCTTTGTTTTTATTAATCCTGCTTGTATTCTCTGATCTTCTGGGTTTGTGGTTTGGGAACTGTTGTTTGGGAAAAGTGTTGATCATTATTATTTCCAATGTTTCTTTTTCCCCTCTTCTTCCCCTTCTCAGATTTTTGCTGTGCATTTTTATTACTATCTTATAGTTGGATATTCTGAGACACACGTACATCTTTCCTCCCCCTGCTTTACTTTTCAGTTTAAGGACTTTGTATTGACATTTTGAAGCTCCCTGATTCTTTTTCCTTTACTGTGTCCAGTCTACTAATGAGTCCATGAATGGCACTTTTCCATTGCTGTTGCAGTGTTTTTGATTCCTAACACCTCCTTTTTTTTTTTAAAAAACAATGTCTTTTTTTTTTTTTTTTTTTTTTTGGTGGTGGTACCAGGATTCAAACTTGGACCCTTGTGCTTCCAAGGTAGGCACGGCATCACTTGAGCTAAATCCCCAGCCCTACAATGTCCATATTTTAACATTTTCCACTTTTATCCATTTGAGCCACAGCATGTTAGTATTAAAGTTTCAGGTTGATAATTGCAAGATCTTGCCTTATATGAGCTGGATTCTGATGCTTGCTCTAACTGTGCTATTTCTTTCTTGCCATTAGTGTACTTTGTAATTTTTTGTCAAACGTCAGTTCTGATGTCTTAGGTTACAGAAATGTCTGTAAGCTAGGGGTTGATCTGTCTTAAAGTTCGGCTGTAGCTGTAGACATCAGAGGCTTCAAGTTCCCCTAGTATCTTTTCATGAATCTCTCTGGAGTTGGAGTTTTCTTATAAATTCTGTAAGTGGACTGCGTGATGCAGCTTTCTCCTTTTCCTATTTTTCTGAGAATCCCACTATGACCACCCTATTGCCTGTTGATGTGGTGACTTGGTATTGGGGAGAAAGTGTTCTGTAATTCTATGCTTTCCTCTTAGTTTTTCTAAATGGGCCTGTGTTCCTGGACTGGGACCCTGAGAAGAGTGTCCTGGCCTTCTTCCTTTCCTCCCTCCTTTTCCTTCTCCTGTGTGAGGCAGTGACTGGAGGAGGCTCCAGAGGTCAGATTTCCCTTCCCCTGGAACAGGTAAAGCTCTGTTAAAATAGTTTCTCTAGAGGGTTGGCCTATGTTATGGAGAACAGAATGTTCTGCTCATTTTTCAAAATAGTTACTTCCTCCTGCATATTTTCACAGTGGTGATTTTTTGTTTTTGTCAGTTCAAACCATGAGGGATTTTGACCTCCATTCCTCACCAGGAGAACTTGGTGGGCTCTTGGATACAGACTCTGGGAACTTGTCCTCCAGTGCAGCCCAGCGATTTTAACCCTGAGCTTCCCACAGTCATCCTTAAAAGTTTCTGCCAGTGTTGCTTTATCTAGCACAGCCGTCACTGTCACTGTCTTGTTTCTTGCCTCTCTAGTTTTTTTTTGTTTTTTGTTTTTTTTTTGAGACAGGGTCTCGCTTTGTAGTTCAGGCTGGCTCTGAGCTCACTATGTAGCCTAGGCAAGCCTCGAACTCAGCAATCCTCTTGTCTCTGCCTCCCGAGTGCTGGGATTACAGGCGTGAACCACCACACCTGGCACTGTGGTATGTGGTATTGATTGTTGGTGGGCGTGAATCTCCACGCCCAGCATTGTATGTGGTTACCGGGTATGAACTCAGGACCTTGTGCTTGCAAGACAGGCAACAGAACCACTGAGCTAACCCTCCGGCCCTGACTCTCTAGTTTTTAGTGTAGTACTTTATTTACCTTGTGACCTATCTCTTCTGGTGGATTTGAAAAATGTGTTTGGTTTTTATTTTGTTCAGGTTTGTTTTTGTTTTTGTTTTTATCATGGGGAGGATTGATTGGCAACCTCAGGCTCTGTGTTTGAGAAGTGGAATGAGAGTCAATTGTGCATGTTTCTGCTTTGTGTATTTTGTTGGATTGTTGTGAGGTGTGGTCACGTTTAGGACTAAATCTTTAGGGTGAATAGATTTTTGGAAGTCATTATGTAGTGCCCTTATTTATTTCTGGTACTTTTCCTTACTCCACAGTATATTTTTTCTCATACAACCAACACAAATCCTAAAACGTACTGTTTGCATACCTTAATTTCACACAACTTCTTATATTTGAACAGAATTTGTTGAAGCAAATTTCTTGAACTGAATTCATATATTTTGGTTTAAAAAAAATCAACCCGATACTTCCTCTTTTATAGTTTATATGTTTAGACCATTTGTATTTGGTGGCACTATTAATATATTTGGACATAGGTATGTCATTTTTATTTTTAATTAAGTTTATTGGTATAATTTAGATACACAGAATTATCACATTCATCATGTGGAATTTGTACACGTACATGATATATCAACTAATGGGCATTTGAACTTTTTCCAAGATTAGCTACTACAAACTGTGCTGCTATAAACATGAGTGTGCATATATTCCTATGATATGATGCTTTTAATTCTTTCAGAAAGATATTGAGAAGAGGGATAGCTGGGCCCATTGAAACTTCTAGTTTTAGGGGTTTTTTTTTTAGACAGGGTCTCACTTTGTAGTTCAGGCTGGCCCTGAGCTCACTATGTAGCCCAGGCAAGCCTCAAACTCACAGCAATTCTCCTGCCTCTGACTCCTGAGTGCTGGGATTACAGGTGTGAGCCACCATGCCTGGCACTGTGGTATGTGGTTACTGGGGATTGAACTCAGGACTTTGTGCTTGCAAGGCAGACACAGGAACCACTCAGCTAAATCCCTGGCCCCTGCTATTTTCACTATGTTGGTTCTTACTACCCATGAGCAAGGGCTATTGTTCCATGTTCTGATATCCTCTTTAATCTCCTTTTTCAGAGTACTATAATTTCTTCTGTAAAGATCTTTTACTTCATTAGATTGATTGCTAAGTATTTCATTTTTTCAATGCTATTGTGAAAGATGTGGTTTCCCTAATTTCTCTCTCAATGAGTTGTTTGTTTATTTGTTTGGTTTTCTTCAGTACCAGAGATTGAAATTGTGGCCTTATGTTTCCAAGGTAAGTGTGGTACCACTTTGTGTAAACCTCCAGACCTCAGTGAGTTTTGAATTTCAAAGGCTATTGACTTTTGAATGTTGACTTCGAATTCAGCTACAGTACTGAATTTGGTTAAGTTAAGACGTCTTCTGGTAGAGTTTTTGAGGTCTTCTATGTATTGTGTCATCTGAAAATAATGGTAATTTACCTTTTTCCTTTCCTACCCTTATTCCTTTTCTTTCTCTTGTCTACTTTCTCTGGCTAATGTTTGCAGAACTGTATTGAATAGGAGTGGTGACAGGGGACACCTTTGTCTTGTTCTTGATTTTATCCTGAAAGGTTTCAGTTTTTGACTATTTAGTGTGATGTAGGCTATTGATTTGCCATAAATGGCTTTATCAGATTGAGATAAAGACCATCTATTCCCATTTTCAATAGGGTTCTTTTTTTAAAATTGAATTCTTTATTGGTACATTTTATATACAGCTCACAATCACACACAGCATTGGGGAATCTGAACCAGTATATGACACAAGTTAATTCTCATTTTTACCCACATCCCTACCCACCTGCAACCCCTCACCCCTTTCCAGTAGGGTTCTTATCATGGATGGGCATTGGACTTTGTCAAGTGCTTTTTCTGCATCTATTGAGATGTCTATGACCACACCACCCTGAATGTGCCTGATCTCATCTGCATCTATTAAAATGATGTGATTTTTGTCCTTGGCTCTGTTGATGTGTATTACGTTTATTGATTTGTGTGTGTTGAACCATCCCCACATCCCTAGGATAAATCTTACTTGTTTGTGGTATATTATCTTCTTGATGATGTGCTGCATTCTGTTTGTTAGCATCATATTGAGGATTTTTGTGTCTATGTTTATTAGGGAGATTGGCCTGTAGTTCTCCTTTTTTTTTTTTTTTTTGCTTCCTTCCTGGCTTTGGTAGCACAGTAATACCTTGTTCCAAGAATGACTTTGGGATGGGCCGGAGATTTACCTCAGTGGTTCTGGTGCCTGCCTTGCAAGCACAAGGTCCTGAGTTTGATCCCCGGCTTGTGGCTCACGCCTGTAATCCCAGCACTCAGGAGGCAGAGACAGGAGGATTGCTGAGTTCCACACTTGCCTGGGCTACATAGTGAGCTCAGAGCCAGCCTGAACTGCAGAGCGAGACCCTGTCTCAAAAAAAAAAAAAAAAAAAAGAATGACTTTGGGAGTATTGCTTCCCTTTAAATTTCATTAAATAGTTTGAGGAGCAGTGGCATTAGATCTTCTCTAAACTTATAAAATTTAGCAGTGAATCCATCAGGACCTAGGCTTTTCTTTGTTAGCAAGTTTTTAGTGTTTTGGGTTTGTTTGTTTGTTTTTATTTTTCTTGAGACAGGGTCTCCCTTTGTAATTCAGGCTGGCCTTGAACTCACTGTGCAGCCCAGGCTATCCTTGAACTCATGACAATGCTCCTGTCTCTGCTTTCCAAATGCTGGGATTACAGACATGAGCCACCCTGCCTGGCATTGTAGTGTGTGGTACTGATTGCTGGTGGGCATGAGTCACCACGCCTGATATTTTTATCATTGTATATGGTTATCGGGATGGAATCAGGGACCTTGCGCTTGCTAGGCAGGTGCCCACTGGAACCTCTGAGCTAAATCTCCGGCCTGGAAGCCACCTTAGCATAGCTTCCAGGGCACTCTGTTTCCTGTCCCTTCCTGTTTTACTTTTCTATACACATTTGGCACTGTCTAAAATATGACTTGTGCATTTTTTATGCCTTACTAAAATTTGAGCCCCCGGGGAATGATTTTATCTGTGTTTGCTGCACTGACCAAGGCCCTGAGTGGTGTGAGGTACGTAGTAGGTGCTCAGTGAATGCTTTGAATGAGCAGATACTGTTTTACATCGTGCTTTTCTTCACACACCTCCCTTATTTCTGAGATGAGGGTTTCCCAGACTGGCTTCGAACTCTGTGGACTTAAGCAGCTCTTTCCCCCTGCCAACTTGCTGGGACTGCAGGTGAAGGACACCACATGTAGCCTATTTTTTTTTTTAAATAAGCTCTCCGTGGCATGTGTGTACACACATCATGTTTGTCTTCCTTTTCTCATTCAGCATGGGGACTTGAACCCCTGGGAATTCAGCACTGAATTACCTCCCTATCCCCTTTTAAAATTTGATATTTTGAGATGGGGTCCCATTAAGTCTGGGATTAAATGTGTGGTCCTCCTGCCTCAGCCTCCCGGAATACTAGGATTACAGGTGTGTACCATCCCATTTAGGCCCCTTCTAACAGACCTCCACGAGTTAGCCTAACACTGTTCTCTCTGCTCCTCCAGCCAAGCAGAGCATTTCTTGTTCCCTGAGGGTGGTATGACAGGAGGTCACACATACTGGTCAGGGGCAATTTGAGAAGTGTGCCCCTTCTCTCACTCAGTGTCCCCATACCGTTCTAGGATTTATACCTCTCTCTCTCTTTTTTTTTTTGAGACAGGGTCTTGCTTTGTAGTTCAGGGTGGTCCTGAGCTCACTATGTGTAGCCCAGGCAAGCTTTGAACTCATAGAAATCCTCCCGCCTCTGCCTCCTGAGTGCTGGGATTACAGACATGAGCCACCATTCCTGGCTCTGGTTTGTGATACTGATTGCTAGTGGGTGTGAGTCACAACACCCGGCGGCATTGTGGTATGTGGTTACCCAGGGATCAAATTTGGGACTTTGTGCTTGCAAGACAGATGCCGGAACACACTGAGCTAAATCCCCAGCCCTCCGTGGATTTGAATGTGCAAGATTATCTGTATATAATTATTAATCTCACAGGTGACTGGAGACATGTCTACCTGCAGAGCCCGGCAGTCAGCCATGTTGATCTGGGGCTGGGGGTTGGGGATGGAGCTTCTGTGTGCTCTAGCCACCCAGACAAGGCTCCTGGGTGCAGGTCCCTGGGGCCCACAATCATTAGCACACAGTGATCAGTTAGGTGGAGCAAGGCTGTGCAGACCTCTTCGGACAGAGAGAAGCCTGCAAGTAATTGTAAAGCCCTGGAGAATATTACAAAGTCTTCAAAGGAAAACAACCTTGCTGAGAAAAGCAGAAAGCACAAATTTGTGTCTTACTTCTGTGGCCTGGTGTTGGGAAGCAGACGGTTCTGTCTCCACGTTGAGAGTTCATTCCTTTATTGTGTGTGTAAAATGGGGCACAAGCTGTCTACTTACAGTGCTTTATGTTTGCAGCTCTAAAAAGTACCAGTGCCTAGACACTACTATTCTGTCTGCTGGCTTTGCAGTCTCCTAAACACATTCTGAGGGGAGCCAGGGCCTCTCTTCAGTATCTCCTTGGAGAATCTCAGAGTAAGAAAAGAAGAAGGTGACTCTTCTTTGAGGAAAACAGTGATTTTGAATGAACCTTCATGCTCACAAGAGTTTGACAAGAGGAAAAAGGCTTCAGTACTAATTTTTAAAAAATTTTTGTCTTTTTTGTACATTGTGTATACACATCATGATCACATTCAATATTGGGAGTTTATACCAGTATGTGACGCAATTTAATTCTATTTTTTCCTATTCCCCTATCCACCCCATCACCCTCCACCCCCTAAATACAGAATGTATCTATTCCCTGGTATGAGAAATTGAAGATGTTAATAAGTTCTAGAATTTATGATGAATATTGTGAAATAGAAAATCTGCAAAGGGAAATATGGTGGACTGAGCAATGATGGGTAAAGAAAAATGATGGTAATAAAAACAGGGAAACAAACATCAGTACTAATTTTATTTGGTTAGCTTCTTTAAGAAGACTTTTTAAAATCCTTATTAGTTCTACTGGGCCAGAGATTTAGTTCAGTGATTCCAGTGCCTGCCTAGAAAGCACAAGGCCTCTGGTTCGATCTCCACTAACCACATACAACAATACTGGGGGGTGGTGACTCACACCCACCCAGCAGTCAGAACCACACACCACAATGCCAGGCATGGTGGCTCACACCTGTAATCCCAGCACTCGGGAGGCAGAGGCAGGAGGATTGCTGAGTTCGAGGTTTGCCTGGGCTACATAGTGAGCTCAGGGCTAGCCTGAACTACAAAGCGAGACCCTGTCTCAGAAAAAAAAAAAAAAAAAATTTTCAGTATCGGCCTTTCTCAGGTTCAACTTACATTTCTGTCCATTTTTTCCCAGGGAATGAGCCATGTGTACCTTCTTTCTTTGTATGCCATGTCGTTTCTTGTTAACTGGACATTCTGAGTATCCTTCTGTGGTAGTTCTAATATTCTTATTCAGCCACTCCTCAGTGTTAATGTTTTTACTGACTTAGGGCTGCCATGCTATTTTTTGCAAATTGTGTAATCTTTGTTGTATGGGTGACTGAAATTTCTGTCCTTCCGAGTCAGTCATGATCTGGCAAAGGTCTTCCTTCCTAGAAGGCGTCCCTGTCCCAGTGTCTTCTGGTACATGCTTCTGAGGGAAGCTCACAGAGGCAAAAGCAAAGCAGGTGTCTGCTGCAGTCCCTCAGGAGCCACCAACCCACCTGTGCCATGGAGGCCAAGGTCCCCATTGCTTATGCTGGTAGTTGTTGGACTCTCCAGGGACAGGGCCACATTGTCACAGCACTAGTGTGGCTGCAGAGTGGAAGATGGTGGTGGTACATATACCTACAAGGGTCATCTGCCTCTCCTCCTGTCACATTGCTGTATGTCTGACCTGGCTCCAGAATCTGGAAATTATTGATTCTAATTTTTGAACGATTGCTTTGGTGGAGGGTTGACTTCTAGGCTTCCCTGCATGATGTCACTTCTCCTCCGTTCTTGATTAAGTGGCTGCAAAAATTGTGGTTTTCCAATTCTGTGATTTTTTTTTTTACATTGTTACTGGCTCTTTCTAGGAAGAAAGAAAGTAAGGAAAGAGAAACCATAGCTTTCTTTATATTTGAACTTAAGTAAGATTTTGATATCTTTACTGAGAGTAAAGATTTCTGTATTTGTTATGATGTCCACAGAAGGAGCTCATTTTATATACTTAAAACTGTATGTGAAAATTTCATGTGTTGATAACTGTTCTGTAATAAGTATAGACATAAATTTTGTGTTCATAGCTATAGTCTTACCACAAATAAAAGTATATGTGGTTATAAAAATGCTTATTTAGGGCTGGAGATTTAGCTCAGTGATTCCAGTGCCTGCCTAGCAAGGGCAAGGTCCCTGGTTTGATCCTGGTAACCACATACAACAATACTGGATGTGGTGACTCACACCTACCAGCAATCAGTACCACATACCACAGTGCTGGGCATGGTGGCTCACGCCTGTAATCCCAGCTTTCAGGAGGCAGATACAGGAGGATTGCTGAGTTCAAGGCTTGCCTGAGCTACATTGTGAGCTTAGGGCCAGCCTGAACTACAAAGTGACCCTGTCTCAAAAAGAAAAAAAAAATGCTTATTTACATATGTGGACATAGAATTTGAATATACAAGATGATCTGTATATAATTATTAATCTCACAGGTGACTGGAGACATTTCTACTTGCATAGCTGTGAGGGTCCTTAGGGTTATTCAGTATTGACCGTGTGCCAGATCCTGACCTTAGCACCTACCATGATAATGTATTATCACAACCTCTTCCAATTCACATAGTGTTCCAGTGATACTGTTCACATCAGGAGACTGAGGCCCAGTGAAGTGAAGGAAGTTGTCCCACATCACAGAGCTCGAATGTGACAAAGCTCACAATTAAAATGTGACTCTGACACCAGAGTCCACCGTCAGTGGAGACCAGGGTGTCTTCTTTAGAGGACCCCAGAAAAGTAGGTTTTCCTAAACAGTTTTAAAATTTGGTATCTTTACAGTTTTTGATCTATAAACTACTTTGCAGGAAAAAAATATTATAAGTAACAACTAAATAAAGTATCAGCTTATTTTTATGTTGTTGGGACTGGAACAATAAAAAGAGAGCAGAGCCTCTTAAATTTACTGACCCAAAGGGGAGCCTTCAGGGCCAGCGGACAGCTCATGGCAAGTGCTGACCTCTCATGTGTGAGATCCTGGGTTCCATGCCTAGCACCATACACGAAAAGAAAAGAAAAGAGTAGGTTTTGAAGTTTATCACTGAGATATTCAGAGTCTGTGTAAGCAAAATAAGCAAGTAGTGTATATTTTGGAAAACAGAAAAAAGCCACGGAAACAGTGCTGAAATGAATTCTGGTGCCTCAGAACTGCTGAAGTGTGAAAGTAGACCTCGGAGCACAGAGCAGACCACTGGGAGTGGTGCTGCCAGCTGCTCAACTGGAATCTAAAAGCTGCTTGAGAATTTTAGTGGGGTGTGACACTCCCACTAAGGAATGCACTTATCTTATCTTGAAGGCTGCCCCTTCTCTGCAGGGTGAGCAGAGGGCGTGATCTGGACCTACTTCCCGTTGCAGGGGTAGTGTGGTGTCCAGTGTATTCTCAGGGGCAGATTAAATTCCCTCAGCACTGTGCATAAATTAAGTGCAAACCAACACCTTGCTCCTCGGCCTCCGGAGGGCTGTGTAGTCCTGCAGAGTGGCAGCCAGTGAAGCCTGTCTCTGTGGCAATGTCCAGTTTCTTTGGAGATAGGATGAAAACAGGATTTTGCCTCACCCTTGCAGCAACATTTATGCTTGAATTTTACTTGAAGCTTTCCAGCATCAGAATTGATGAGATTCTACTCATTTCAAATTCAAAAAAGTAAAACTTTGAGAAACCAGGAGTCGCTGTCTGTCTGGAATACTGTCCTCAACTCTGCAGTTGGCTGCTGCAGGCTGGCTAGGTTTTCAGGTGGTTTGATGTACACACATCTTACACATGTGGACTCCTGAGGAGGATTAAATAAATAATTCAGTTTCAGTGAAGAAGAAACCAAAGAGGCCTCTGAACTGCCCAGTAAGTGGTGTTTGTTATTTATGACAAAAAGCTGTTTGGGGTTGCACTTGGAGACTTATGGAGGCCAGGTGCCAGCAGGGGTGGGGGTAGGTGGACAGAGCTCTTGCCCAGGGCCAGGGAGGCCCCACTCTTTCTTTGCTTCATCCTTAGGTCTGGAGGGGAAGGCTGAGCGATGTGGTGATCTCAACCTTAGGAAGTCTACACAGAGAATGCCAGGTTCCTGTGCTGTGGGTTCAGCTGGCTGCTCCTCTCAGGAGGGCAGAGAACAGGCCAGGAGAAACTTGTGGAAATAGGATCCCTCTGCCCCATGGGTGGATCAGGCCTTTGGAGGTTATTGGTAGCAGCACCATAGTAAGGAGTAGAATTGGCAGTAGGAAGAACCAGGTATGCTCTGTTAGGGAATCTGTAATAGCCGGCCTGGAGGTCTTGTGGTTCCCATGAGCCAGAAAGAAGTTGCTTTGGTCCCCAGTGGCCAGCAAGGTGTTCTGGTCAATAGGGTAACCATGGGAAGCCAACTCAAAGAAGCTGTAATGAGCCAGAGCTAAGGTGGGGTGGGCATGCCCATGTCCCCAGGCCTCACAGCAGAAACTGGGGAAAGGGCACTGTCTTGCCAGCTGTGGAGTGGCACTGGTAGTTTCTGCATTGGTCTGGCGCTGCCCTGCATGGTCAGGGAGAGTCTCCTGAGGCACAGGTACCTGATCCTTAGCCTCTGCACCACACTGGGCCTGGCAGCAGGAATGTGGCTGTCGCCTGGCTGACACTCACTGCAGGCACAGTGGGTTTTCAGGGATCCTGCTCAGGACCTGGGTGTCTGTGAGCCCTTGGGGGTGGTGACCCACCACCCAGGCCGCTTCATGTACATTTTGGTGACTGTCATTGAAAATGTGTCCATGATTTGACCAGACATTGAAAGCCAGTGGGGGGAATTTTTTACTCCACAATAGTCCCGAGAGTCCCAAGCCTAGTACATCTCTGTCACTGGTGCTGCGTCTAGGATCCTGCTAGCCCCACAAAGCACCCTGGGAGTTGGCTGCACCACATCTGGAAGTGGAGGTTCTACTAATAGGTGTGCCACAGATGGCCTCCAGGACTTTGGCTTCCTGCTGGGGACACCCAGGGACCTCTCACCACCCCTTGTCACACCCGGGAGTCAAAGATTCCTCACCAAACTAAAGGAACCCTGGAAAGCGTGTTTTAGTGTAATTCATTTCAAGAAAAAATGAAAACAAAATAAACCATGTCATATTTTGACAAGACCTACTTTTCTGGGGCTGTGCTGGGGGATGCTTTCTCGGAATAGCATGGGTGTGAGTATGGCAAGCTCCACAGCTTCTGGCTGCTTCTGTCAGAGGAAGAAAACTGAACAGAAATCGCAGGCTCGGCCACTCCGATTATTGCAAGCTGGCATTTGTGAACAGTAGCAGCTTTGCGTAGTTCAGGGAGGAGCGAGGACAGCATATCCATCCCACTTGGCACGGAAGACCTGGCTAGATAGGAAGTTGCCTCCGGGAAGTTTGATTTGCAGTCTGATGAGTCCTGTATTTTCCTGTCCGTTTTCTGTCTGGATGCTTTATGCAGCTGGCTGAACCACGTGGAGGGGGCTGTGCACTGCTCACCCCTCTTCGCCCTGTCCTGCCACCTGCTGCCCCTGAGAAGGGATGTCCTGTGACGAGGGGGGCTGCATCCCCTCACAGATGCCCATGCTTGCAGGAGTGAGGGGCATGACCGGCCGTGTTCACTCTCCGTGTGCACACTCATCGGTCCACGGTTACTGAGAGGTGTTTGGAGGTCTGATCAGATGTTTCCCATCTGCAGTCCGGTGACCTGCGGCCCTGAAGATGCACCTCAGTTCCTCCGAGTTCTGACTCACCTCCCTGCCTTGTGAGGTGATGGCAACATGCTGCTTTGTCGTTTCATGTATATGAATTATCCCACTTTCATTATTGATTATTTTTATTACTCTGAGCTACTAGGGTTGAACTCAGCACCTTCACCTCAAATTCTGTTTGCAGCACTTTTTTTTTTTAAATTTTGAAACAGAAATAGAATCTTACTAAGTCTGTAAGTTGCCCAGGCTACACTGAACTTGTGATCCTTCTCCTTCAGCCTCCCAGAGTGCTGAGTAAAATTTCTTGACATATTGACACTATGACTTCTCTCAGTGTTTCTGGTTGTGTTTTCTGCAGCGATGTGGGAGACCCCTCTTATGATTACTTGTTAGGACGGGAGGTTTTTTAGTCTGAATAATGTATCATAAATAGTATCTCTTTGTTTTAATTTGAGCCCTTTTAGGTGGTTATTGTATGATTTTCTTCTTTTGAATTTATTAATAGTCTCTATATTTTATAGGAGTTTCCATCTTTTCTGATAGGCAATTTTATTTATTGGAATCTAGTAAACTTTTTACTACTTATTTTGTATTTGAATCTGTAACTTGAGTTTGTAAGGGAAACCCATATTGGTAGATTTATACAGAAAAATCAGAACATACATGTGCCAAAATATTAATAATGGTTTTTATAGGTGGTTGAAATCTGGATGATTTTTTTTTTTTTTTTTTTTTTTTTTTTGCTTTTGAGACAGGGTCTCGCTCTGTAGTTCAGGCTGGCCCTGAGCTCACTATAGTGCTCAGACAAGCTGCCGCGAACTCAGCAATCCTCCTGTCTCTGCCTCCTGAGTGCTGGGATTACAGGCGTGAGCCACCACATCGGTGTTGATTGTTGGTGGGCGTGTCTCCACGCCCAGCATTACCGGGCATTGAACTCAGGACCTTGAGCTTGTGAGGCAGGCACCGGAACCACTGAGCTAACCCTCCGGCCTGAAATTTGGATGATTTTAATGCTCTTTGTACTGTATGTTAATGCTTTGTTTTCCATCCCTTCCCTTTGTCTTCATCTCTATTTTCAAGTTATTGTATAATAGAGTTGTTGTTGGGTTTTGTTTTTTATTTTTTGTTTTAACACAACAGAGACATTCTGGTTCTTGTGACTGATGTCAAAAGATTGCCCATCCTTGCTGTCCCTGCCAGTGTGTTCTGCCTGTTTTGCAGAGGACGCCATACCCTCCCAGCACAGCAAGTTTAGAGGGGCTCCAGCGATCTCTTCTCACTTACCAGCTCTGCTCTTATGCTTACCCAGTAATGCAGGAACATGTGTGATGGCACAAAATTTGCCCTAATATTTTTCTTTTCCCCTGCCAAGGCCAGCCTGCTATGGGATGGACGAAGAAGATAATCGCTATGTCTCACAGCTTAAAGACGTCTACAACAGTTGTGACAGCACAGGGACAGGCTTTCTTGACCGGAAGGAGCTGACCCAACTTTGCCAAAAGCTCCACCTGGATCAACAGCTGCCTGCCCTCCTGCAGACTCTGCTTGGAGATGACCATATTGCCAGGGTGGGTATCAGCCTCTGTCCACAAGATCACTGGATTTTGTTAGCTATTGAGAGTGGATCTTAGCTGTAAATTTGATTGACTGAAGAGACACCTAGGAGATTAGTAAAAGGATACTTCTGGGTGAGTGATGAAGGCATGACCTTGGGGACTCTTTTCTAGTCCGTGGCCTTTCCTCTCTGGCTCCAATTTAGCTCTACTTCCTGGATCCTGAGGTTGATCAGCTTTCCTCCCCATGGCCTTAGGCCATGATGTCAAATATTTTGTCCCAGCAAAGAAAAAGCTGACCAATACAGAAAACTGTTACAGAAGAAGTGGGCCCACTGCTGTAACTGTACCTGATCATGTGATTCAGAAGCCTTTGGGAATTGATTGTGGAGAAATTGCAATGTTTGTAGATGCAGGCTACGGAATCCCTAGAGTGGTGTGAGCAGAGCTTGATGGGGAACTTTGGAGGGAGTTCAGCGTAACTATCAGAACAGTATGGTACTATATAGTACAGTAAAGTCTTTTCTTGAGGTTTCAAGTGGGAATGACGATTGTACTAGAAATGGCCTAGAGGCAATGAAAGTTATATTCTGACAAAGAACTTCTCTACATTTTATCCATGCCATGAAATTTTGTCTGAGGCTAAATTTAAGGGCAATGGAATAATCGGTCTGGTGGGGTAAATTTCTAGTCAGCACAGTGTCTAGGCTGTGGCATGGGTACTACCAGCTACTTATACTCAGAATTATAGTAAGATTCAGGAGTAAAAAGCAGGGCAAAAAGATTTGAAAAACTTACATTTTAGTGAGAAAACAAATGTGTAAAGTTGAAGCCAGAACAAGTGTGGTTCTTCAGAGACCAGTCTTCTTAATAAGAAGCCATCTCAGGAGTACAGTGCATCATGACATAGTCAGGGGCTGCTGTAGAGATAAGGGACAGGTGAAATCCTGGCCCCTTCCTTACCTGCTACTCATTAACGGTTTTCTCTGGGTTAGTCAGGAACTTAAAAGCTATTTTTACTGTGAACTGTGGCTCTTCACTTGACCTGCAGTTGCCCAAAAGATAACTAAAAGCAGAACAAGCTTGACCTTCATTTGTGTTCTTGTCACTGTAAATCTTGGGTCAGATCTCTTCTCATACAACATGTTGGTCATTTAGGATCTGGCTGAACAGGGTTGATTATCTCTGAATATTCTTGGTCTCATCCCCTTCAAGACTCAGAACACAAGATGAGAGGTTTACAGAGATGTTCAGCTATCCCCAGAAGCTGTAGCCATTGCCCTGAACTTGTGTTCATCTGGATTCCAGGAGGCAGAGCCTCACATGGCTGAGCCTATTACAGACAGAGATGGTCCTTTCTTGGGAGTGTAACCATCCCTCAGCTTCAAAGAATACGGAACTATGACAACAAGACTGAGATAATGATCAACCAGACCCTAACCCACCAGCTAATACTTGAAAGCTGGCTTCCTACCTTTGCTCTGGGTCAATCTGGACCCCTATATCACAGTGTACTCTCCTTTCCTATCTTCCTTCTAACCTTCCAGTTTAACTTTTTTATTATTTATAAAGTCAAGTACCTTGCACTGGAATAAGGAAGATATTTTGAAGGCATCTTAACCATCAGCAAGATTCACCCATCTCAGGCTCAAAGGCTCAAAAGTGTAAACCTTTCCTTTAAGAAGAGAGTCTGGAGGCCTCCTATTCCCACCTTTCTATGCCCCAGGATTAATTTTATCAGGCTCAGCCATACAGGCTGCTGTAGCCATAGTCTAAATAGGCCTGCTACTGCTCACACTGGTTGCAAACCTTGGTGTTTTCCATGTGATGCTGGTTTTTGAGGTATGCAGAATGCAAAAGTTACAGGATTGCCAAGGTTTCCACTCAAATTTCAAACAAAGGTTTGCAAGTTCACAGTGTGCAGCAGGTCCAAAGTCCCAACCAGGAGCCATGAGAGGGCTGTGCATGAAGCTGTAAGACTGAAGGTAAAGCTTCAGGGCAGACCCCAGGAGTTTGGGTATGTCAGGAACATGGCATCTCTGCTGAGAAAAGCTACAGGTGATGAGCAGAGCCTGCCCAAGATAGAGGTCACATGGGCTGCAAGTGGCAAAGCCATAAGGACAGAGATGCCAAAGTCCTCTGGAACTCACAACTCACTGTAGATGTGGATATGGAACTATAGGATTTGGTGTTTTTAGTGATGGGTTTTAGTCATGTTTTAGTTTTTTATATTCTCCTGTTCCTCCCTTTTGGAATGAGATTGTTTACCATGTGCTGTTGTAATTTAGGAACCCATGCTTTTTCAATTTTATAGGGTTCATAGCTGAGAATTTGCCATGAGTCTCAAGTGACATTTTAGACTTCAACATCAGAGCAGTACTTGGGACTATTGAGTGGGTTTCTTTGTTTGTTTATTTTCGGGTTTTTTTGTGGTACCTGGGATCGATCTCCAGCCCTCATGCTGCCAAGGTAGGTATGGTACCACTTGAGCTAAATCCCAGGCCCTGGACTATTGAGATTTTTTTTTTTTTTTTTTTTTTTTTGCTTTTTGGAGACAGGGTCTCACTTTGTAGTTCAGGCTGGCCCTGAGCTCACTATGGTGCCCAGGCAAGCCGCCGTGAACTCAGCAATCCTCCCGTTTCTGCCTCCCGAGTGCTGGGATTACAGGCGTGAGCCACCACGCCCAGCATTATATGTGGTTACCGGGGATTGAACTCAGGTCCTTGCGCTTGCAAGGCAGGCACTGGAACCACTGAGCTAACCTTCCGGCCCTTTTTTTTTTTTTTTGAGACAGGGTCTCGCTTTGTGGTTCAGGCTGGCCCTGAGCTCACTATGTAGCCCAGGCAAGCCTCAAACTCAGCAATCCTCCTGCCTCTGCCTCCCAAGTGCTGGGATTACAGGCGTGAGCCTCCACGCCAGGCTGTGTGGTATGTGGTATTGATTGCTGGTGGGTGTGAGTCACCACACCCAGCATTGTATGTGGTTACCCAAGATCGAACTCAGGACTTTGTGCTTGCGAGGCAGGCACTGGAAGCACTGAGCTAAATCTCTGGCCCGACTATTGAGATTTTTTGAGGAAAGTATTCAAGTGTTTTCAGTTGTACACAGGATAGTTACATCATGGTGTTGAAATTATGACTTTTTCAATATCTCTATTTGGAAAGTAAGTATGGTTTAAGAAAATGTGTTTGGGTATCAGGTTGAAAAGGGATAAACTTGTCATGGTTAATCTTAATTGTCAACTTAATTGGCTTGAGAGATGCCTAAGACATTAGCAAACCATACTTCTGTCATGAGGTGATGACCTTGGGACTATATCTAGTCGCGGACCCCTTCCTCTGTGGTTCTCTTTGCTTATTCTACTTTCTGAATATACACATCAAAGAAAATTTATTAGTAAATTTGCAGGTCTTGTGCTATGAAATCTTACATAAACCTGCCTGAAGAAAGTTTTTGATACAATATAAATATTCTGTCTTGATTATAATGCTTACATTTATAAACTCTAATAAATGCTATACTTAAAATCCAAAAAAAAAAAATCCTACATTGTAGGAAGAGTTTTTGGAAAGTTACCCTTCTTAGGGACTTATACAGGTTTGTGTGCTTTATTTTCCTGGTGTTTTTGTGGTTTATTGTGGAGTAAGATAGGGAAAATGTTTGGTATAGGTGATAGTATATGAATATAGGGTTGAATCTAAATTATTCAAAGACAAAATTTCAAAATACCTTACAGACAGGTTGTGTTTGAAAATTTCACAGCTTGCAATTCATTACGCATTGGACAAAACAAGTATAAACTACTACTACAAGAATGAAAAATGCCCATGTTCTGGGTTCCTATAATTTTATCTAGACTAGATGGTGGTGCATGCTGGGAGCCTCAGAGTCCTCTAGGAAGGTGATCAGGATCCTGGCCACACCGTCATCCAAAAGAAAGATCAGCTTTCAGTTCAGAAACCGTATGTCCAGTTTCCTCATAGAGATTGATGTAGTATGCAAATGACAAGGTAATTTTTTGAAAGTAATAGAATTATGCTTGTTTTTTTTTTTTTTTTTTTTTTGCTTTTTTGAGACAGGGTCTTGCTTTGTAGTTCAGGCTGGCCCTGAGCTCACTATGGTGCCCAGGTAAGCCACTGCGAACTCAGCAATCCTCTTGTCTCTGCCTCCCGAGTGCTGGGATTACAGGCGTGAGCCACCACGTCCGGCATTTATGGTATGCGGTGTTGATTGTTGGTGGGCGTGTCTCCACGTCCAGCATTATATGTGGTTACCAGGGATCGAACTCAGGTCCTTGTGCTTGCGAGGCAGGCGCCGGAACCACTGAGCTAACCCTCCGGCCCTGAATTATGCTTGTTTTTAGTGCCTGTTTTCTTTTTTTTTTTGACAGGGTCTTGCTTTATAGTTCAGATGGGCCCCTAACTCATTATGTAGCCCAGACCAGCCTCTAACTCACAGCAATCCTCCTGTCTCTGCCTCCTGAGTGTTGAGATTATAGGTATGAGCCACCACAGCTGATACTGTGGTATGTGGTTATTGGGGATCAAACTTCGGACCTTGTGCTTGCCAGGCAGATGCTGGAACCACTGAGCTAAATCCCCTGCCCCTATTGCCTCTTAAAGAAATATTACCAAGGTCTACTTTCAGGTTGCAAAGTTAATAGGGTATAAAATCCTTTTGCCGGATGTGGTAGCTCACGCCTGTAATCCCAGCACTCGGGAAGCAGAGACGGGAGGATTGCAGAGTTCGAGGCTTGCCTGGACTACATAGTGAGCTCAGAGCCAGCCTGAACTACAAAGCGAGACCCTGTCTCAAAAAAAAAAAATCCTTTAGACTTTATGGGGTGTTTCCTTGTATATTTTATATTATGTCATCTCATTTATATTTTAACAGTGGTGAGAATCTTAATCTCAAGAATTTTAAATTAACACAAAGATAGTCTCTTTAAAAAGTGATTCTTAACATGATGTTATTAGCAATAATTAAGGTTCATAATTAACCCTAAACTTAAGCTGGAAGTAACTGTTGATCACATCCTCCCCTTTGTTTTGCAAGAATGAATCTCAGGTCCCACAGAGATGCAGTGGTGTCTCTCGGCCAGCTCCCAGAAGGCCATGGGGCTGTTCCCTGTCTGAGGAGCTGTGTAGGACAAGACTCAAGAAACATAAACACAGTCAAAATAGATCAAGCTAAAACAGTATCAGGCAGGGCCACATATTCCATTGCTGTTTGGTGGATGGAAGAAATTGTAACAGCTGACCTGTACACACATCCAGGACAGATGCCTTCCAGGGGCAAAGCTGTGGAAGAGCTTATGTGGGAAATGAGACTGTCAGCAGTGGGAGGCTATCAAGATGATCTCTCAGGGCCGGAGGGTTACCTCAGTGGTTCCGGCGCCTGCCTCGCAAGCGCAAGGACCTGAGTTCGATCCCCGGTAACCACATATAATGCTGGGCGTGGAGACACGCCCACCAGCAATCAACACCGCATACCACAATGCCGGACGTGGTGGCTCACGCCTGTAATCCCAGCACTCGGGAGGCAGAGACAGGAGGATTGCTGAGTTCGCGGCGGCTTGCCTGGGCACCTTAGTGAGCTCAGGGCCAGCCTGAACTACAAAGCGAGACCCTGTCTCAAAAGCAAAAAAAAAGATGATCTCTCAGGGAACACATGGAATACAGCAGGCAGCTCCCGCCCCAGGCACATGTGAGTACAGGTCAGGGAGTGATGCACACCTGTCCCAGACAGAGGACCGGGGATAGTGGCAGTTTGTCATTACAGAGGCAGCCCTGAGCCTGCCACTGCAGCACTGCTGTGATGTTGGCCCAGAAACCCTCCTGTCTGCTTCCTCCTGTGGAACCTCATCAGCAGGGGGAAAAGAATGCAGCAAAATGTGGCCCACAGTGCTCCCAGCAGAGCATGGCTGTGTGGCCAGTGCCCGACTCCCTCCTTGGGCTCTCTCCATCCCTCCAGCAACAGAGCCTCCCGCTGTCCTGTCACCAGCATGGCGGGTCTGTGGACCCAGTCTCTGACATGCACCCAAGCACGCCCTGGCTTCTCATGTACCAGGTAATGTCTGAGCCACATTCACGCGCCTGTCTTGTGCTGAGTGCTCGGTCACATTGCACCGCATGACTGTCACTGTTCATTCCCTTGCTCTGTGTAAATGAGCAGAGTCACTTCCTGTATTCTAGAAGAAAGAATTACGATTGTGAGCTATAAATTATGTTCTCCTGATGAAAAGATCACAGGTGAAATTAAAACATCTGAAACAACTAGAAGAGTTTGACAGCAGTATAAGCAAGAAAAGTGAATTTCCAGAGGATGTACTTTAAACAGATGGAAAATTCTCATATTTGGAAGATCAGAGTTGCAAGAAAAAATTAAAATCCTCCTGGTTAGTATGTAGATAATTATAAATGAATGTTAACTATATAAAATAATATCTTGTAGGGGTACAAAATATACTTAAACTGGGCCCAAGATTTAGCTCAGTGGTTCCAGCGCCTGCCTCACAAGCTCAAGGTCCTGAGTTTGCTTCCCAATAACCACATACAATGCTGGGCATGGTGACTCACGCCCACCAGCGATCAATACCACATACCACAGTGCCGGGCGTGGTGGCTCATGCCTGTAACCCCAGCACTCAGGAGACAGAGGCAGGAGGATTGCTGAGTTTGAGGCTTGCCTGGGCAACATAGTGAGCTCAGGGCCAGCCTGAACTACAAAGTGAGACCCTGTCTCTAAATAAATAAATAAATAAATATACACACTTTAACTACATAGTAGAGGTTTAAAAATCAAGAATGTAAGGGTGGCTCTGTGGCACAATGGATAGTGCATTGGACTTCTAGTGATGATTAAAAATCAAGAATGTAGAAAAGGGAGTTAAAACATTACACAGGGGGCCGGAGGATTAGCTCAGTGGTTCTGGTGCCTGCCACGCAAACACAAGGACCTGAGTTCGATCCCTGGTAACCACATATAATGCTGGGCGTGGAGACTCACACCCACCAACAATCAACACCGCATACCGCAATGCCGGGCGTGGTGACTCATGCCTGTAATCCCAGCACTCGGGAGGCAGAGACAGGACGATTGCTGAGTTCGCAGCGGCTTACCTGGGCACCATAGTGAGCTCAGGGCCAGCCTGAGCTACAAAGCGAGACCCTGTCTCAAAAAGCAAAAAAAAAAAAAAAATTACACAGGCTTTGTATTATAGAAGAGGGTAAAAGTGTTGATTAATAGTAAATTTGATAAGCTAAGGATACATTCTTCTTTTAGGAGAAGCAGTAAGAGAATGAAAACAGACTACATAACTTCTAATTTAACAGAGAAAAATGAAGTCCTAAAATATAGTAAACTAAAGAGGAGAAAAGAAAAAAATAAGCAGGTCACATTGAAAATGGAAAGTAAAGTAGGAAATTTAAATCCAAATATATCAGTTATAGAATTGAATGAAAAAAGACTAAATGTTTCAGATAGTCAGATTAGAAACATTCAACTATCTCCTGTTCATAAGAGGCAGAGTACTTGAGTATGTACAATATGGAGACTCAAAGTTTGCTAAAAAGCTGTGCCACATAAATACTAACCAAAAGAAAGCTGGGTGTTTTTTGTTGTTATTGCTTTTGGTTGTACTGGGAATCGAACTTGGGTCCTTATGCATCCAAGGTAGTGCGGTACCACTTGAGCTAAATCCCCAGCCCTGGGTGGTTTTTGATATGAGAAAGTGAGATTTTCAGATTAAAAAGTGACCCAGGAATTCTTAGGTCCAGCCTGTGGAGAAACCCCAAAGGGGACATATGGAACAGCACTTTGTTTTTGGTAAGCAGACACTGGAGACAGCAGAACCAGGTTGGTTGTTGCCCTGATGCACAGAGAAGTGCTGTGCCTCAGAGAAGAATAAATTAATGTCTGTGCACAGCCTTGAGGACATGCGTTAACAGATGCATTCTCCAGTCAGAGGGGCAGGACCTGGAAGAGCATATGCCAGTGAGTTTATCAAAGGAAAAACTAAGCCTTATGTTTTAGGGATACATGCAGGGTGACTGCAGAAAAGAATGATGTTACCAACATGGAATGGTGTTGGCAGGAAGAAACCTGGGAGCAGAGCCTTCTGAGAGGCTGCCAGTGTTCTGTTCCAATACTATGGATATTTGCTTTATGAGTATTAATGTTTTGTGGACACAAGTTTCCCTTTTTCTCCATTGCCTACCTGTTTTTTCAAATTATGTTGCCGCATCTGCTTTATAACAGCATTTATCTGGTGGTAGGATCATGGTTCCTGTTTGCCTTTCTCACTCTTCTTAACAGTCTTAAGTACATATTTGGAAAAGTGAGAGAAATGGTCTCCGTCTAGGGCATCAGTCACATATTTCCATCCAGGGGGAGCCCAGAGGCTGCAGGGCTGAGCATGGTCCTGCTGGGAGTCAATGCTGTCTCCTCTCCTTAACCCTGTGCAGGTCAACTTTGAGGAGTTTAAGGAAGGGCTCGTGGCTGTGCTGTCCTCCAAGGCTGGTGGCGACCCCCTCAGTGAAGAAACTGGTCCTTTGCAGTCAGGTGAGAGGATACTCTCCCCTCAGCTCAGTTGCTCTTCCTTACTGCTCTGTTGCCTTTTGAGTAAAGCCTGCTGTTGTGAAAACTGAGTTTCAACCCTGCTTCCTGGCACTACCAGGCTGTGTGGACTTGGATGTTTGGGTTCCTTCCCTTCGTCTCGTCTTTGTAAGCAGTGTCTGGGGGTGACGTGCACCATGCGCTGAGGGGCACGTGGCAGGTGTGTGGGAGGAGGTGCCCAGCCTCCGTGACGCAGGTAGCCAGCCACCCACCCAGGACCTCTGACACCTGCTCTATGATTGGTTGAAATCTGTTATAAGAAGGGGTGGATGGGACAGAGATGCACTGGGCAGCATGGGTCGCAGGGAGCAGCCACCTACTTGTCCTGGGCACATGTACCAGAGAGTAGTGGGCTTGCTGGGAGCATGGGGAAGGTGTACTTGGGAATGTGAGGTGCCATCCAGGACTTACTGGTCACAGGTCCCAGACAACATGCTGCGTGGCTGGTGTGTGCTGGCAGATGGCAGTGCTGTCCTGGGGGACCCTGGTCAAGATCAGGGCCAGTTCCCCATCAGGGACAGAGCCAGCTGTGGGCCATAGGTTTGGGGTTGGGCAGGGCCAAGATTTAACCCTGTGGAAGGTTGGGAGTGGGCCCAGCCCTGTTGGGAGGAGGAAAGAGCTGGAGCACCCCCTGCATCGTCCCAGCATGGGTCTGGACCTCCGATAAGGAGGAAAGGACCCCCCATGATAGGCCCAGCGAACAGGGAGAAGACTCCCCAACACGGCTGTACCTGAACAAACGGGAGACGCCGTCTTGTTCTGGCTGCTTCCTCCCTCTGGATCCCTGAGTGACCTCTGTGTCCTCCCACCACCTCCTTTCCCACCCCACACACACCTGTGGATCTGTGCAAATGGGCAAGGAGGAGGTGGGGATACAGTAGTATGGAACCAGTGAATTCTCACAAATCCCCGAACCAGTGGCCCTGCCTGCCTGTACCCTGGCTCTCCGACCTGCTGGCCTGTGCCCTCCAGCCCTCTGATAGTCTTTGCGCTGAAGCATGAGAAGTTCTCAGATCTCTGCAGCTGTGTGTGCTTCAATTATTGCAAGAGTTTTTCCTTTGCATAAAATACTAGACTTTGTGCTTATTTTTTCACTCCATAAACAGAAGCAAAATATACTTGAAAAAAATGCAGAGTGGTGGAGTTTAGTGGAAGGACTTCCTGCCCTGCGCCTCGCTTCCCCCGAGGTGCCAGGGGAGCCTGCTAGCAGTCCTAGGTAAGGAGCCTAGTGTTCCACGGTGCATCTTCAGATTCTTCTGCTCGTGATGAGCTCAACACGCAGAGGCCTGGAGCACTGCATGATCCTGCACCTATTTCCTCTCCAGGTGCCTCCTGTGCTGTCCCACCAAAGTACGTGAGCGGCACCAAGTGGTACGGTCGTCGGAGCCAGCCAGAGCAGAGGGCCTCTGCCACCGAAGCCAAATGCCGACCAGAGCAGCAGGCCAGGGCCAGCCTGAAGAGCCAGCTCCACCGCTCCGCATCCCTGGAGAGCGTGGAGGTGGGTTGGCCATTGCTTCCCGCCCCCGGGGAGCCTGGGGCTTGGAAAGGAGCACTTCCCGCTGTCACCATGGTGCACGGTCACCAGAGCTAGGGGAGGGCAGTGACATTCGGGCAGCTGAAGTTGCCAGCACGTGGGTCCACATTGGGGGTGGCATTTCCCTGTAATCCTTTGGTTGGATTGTTTGAGTGGTCTGGCCACAGGGAACCCTTCTTCGGTTCTCTGGCAGTGGAGAATTCACACACAGATCCTCTTCCCTGTCACTGCAAGGTGGCCTTTGTAGTGTCACGAGAGTGAGCATGATGTGCAAAGGTCACAAAGGGAAAGTCGCTTGTAATTTGGCCTCGGGTTGGGAGTGTCCATGCCTCATGCCCAGTCCCACCTGCTTCAAAGGCATAGAAGGTCCCGGGGTCCTGAAAAAGTCAAGCTCAGGTCGCCCTGAGCCTCGGAGGTGCTGCTTCCTGCATGCAGAGCCCATTTCAGATGTCTTGGATGGCCTGGAGCCACACGTGGGCCTCATGCTCCCAAGTAAAGAGAGATTTCCACGGGGCAGTGTGCATCTCCACAGTGAACCACGGACTCCTGGGCCTGTTTCTACAGGACTGCAGAGGCCCTGGGTCCCACCATCTGTGACAGGAAGTCTGACAGCCAGGAGCCTTCATGGGAGTGCTGGCCCGTGACGATGCGTTTGTATTATAGACATTTGTTGAGGCAGAAAAGGAAGAAAAAAATCCCACATATTTGAATGTTAGAGCTCTTTCTTCAGGGGCCTGTTGCACCTAGTCAACCAGATCCAGGAGCCTGCTCGTTATTCTGAGTTTGGACCTTGGATACAGAGGTGGAGTGAGTAGCCTCTGGGCTCGTGCTCTCTTCACCGACGCCATTCTGCTGCTGGAGCCTCCTCTTGTTTTCTTTATTTTCCCCTTTGGTAATGGTGGGGATTACACATAAGGACCACTAAGCTACATCTACAGCCTTTTCTTATTTTGAGACTTTTACTAAGTTGGTCGGATTGGCCTTGAACTTGTGATCGTCCTGCGTCAGCCTCTTAAGTAGCTGGGGTTTCAGGCACACACCACCAAGACCAAGCTTTAAGTCATTCTAGATTCCCAAAACGTGAGTACAGGGAAAATTGCCTTCAGGACTGTCAATTAAGGATCAGCAATTTGGATTCTGACCCTTGAGAATTAGTGCCACCTTTGCAGGGGACAGTCTCAGTCCTCCAGCCGTTGATTCTAGAATCCATTATGGGGACACACAGCACTTGGTCAGAAGCAGACTTTGTTTCTAGTCTGCTAACTGAAGCATTGAAATGTGAGGCTCTTACCTGCACTGTGCGTTTCTCAGCCCCCTGCCACTCCAAGGGCTTGGGTGCAAGTTTGCAAAGGGGACTGTGGTGTCAGGCTTTGGCACACTGTGCTGTGCCTAAAGCCCTTGGAAACTAATGCTTGTTTGCTGACCCAGTGTGGGTGAGGGGCCACGCAGAAGGTGGACATATGTAGCCTCCTGTGGACGGTGGCAGTGCTGGTGCTATGGAGACAGGCCCCCTTGCCACCTGGGCTTTGCCGATCCTCAGTGACTGCTTGGGGCTCTTTGGTCTGAGAGATGTTGGTTCACAGGCACTCTGGGCTGCTCAGTGAGGCCCCACAGGGGCGTCCTCTGCCCAATGCCCTGCCCAAATGTCTGTTTGTCCCAGTGCTTCAGTTCCAGGACACCACTGGGGGCTTACTTCCTTCTCTTGTGTTTTCTAGAGCCTGAAGTCTGATGAGGAAGCCGAAAGTCCTAGAGAACCTCAGGATGAGCTATTCGAAGCCCAAGGTAGTGCATGGCCTTGTACTTGCTGCCCTCTGCCTTTGCCCGGGCCTAGTCCCTCCTAGATGGGCATTGGGCAGGGTGTGGCCCTATGGACAGCATCCAAGGGGCTGTGGAGGCTATTGTCCAGTCCTCAGGCTCCTGAAACTGGGGCAGAGGACTCTGGCCGAGGTTGCAGTGTAGCCTGACTGGCGAGTGTGACCAGGCTGCTCCTGTGCTCCTTCCTGCACCTGCTGGCTCCTGCAGGTCCCAGGCGAGTGGGACACATGACCCTGGCCCTCAGATCCTTGTACGATCCAGAAAGCAGGGGCTTGGTGTCTGTAGAATGGGGCTGAGTGAGGGCTGGTGCACAGAGTAAGCCAGATAGGAGGGACGGCGCCTGTGGCACAGAAATGTTTCCCAAATCAGGAAAAATGCCTGCAGCAGTTGCCTCTGGAGAGGAGCATGAAGGCTTAGGGAGAGAACTTTTTTTCATGTTATCTTGTTTTTGCCTGTCATATTTTCATGATATAAAAAGCAAATATTAAGAGTCCTCAAGTTTGACTGAAGAGAGAGATGAATAGACTGATCAATGCCTGTGGCAAATAGTGTAACAGGAGAAGATGGCAAAGAATCAACTATGAGTTTGTGCGAAGCTGCAGAATGAGTGGGGGAGCTCAGCAGCAAAGTAGGAGGGGATGGCGCGAGCCCTGCTCAAGGTGAGGGTCCTACGTGAGCCCCAAGGAGTCCTGGGGCCAGGAACCCTGTGAGACTCCGCAGCAGGCTGGGCCAAGCTGAGACCCTTGCCCGTCAATGTGCCCGAGGCCAGCAGTGAGCCTCTGGCTGAGCTTGGAGGGCGAGGAGTCCACAATGCAGGGCCATGCCTTCCGTGTTCCTCTCTGTGCTCAGGGTGGGTCCTAAAGTTTCAAAAAATTAAATTTTTATAGGGCCGGAGGGTTAGCTCAGTGGTTCTGGCGCCTGCCTCGCAAACACAAGGTCCTGAGTTCGATCCCCGGTAACCACATATAATGCTGGACGTGGAGACACACCCACCAACAATCAATACTGCATACCACAATGCCGGACGTGGTGGCTCACGCCTGTAATCTCAGCACTCGGGAGGCAGGGACAGGAGGATTGCTGAGTTCGCGGCAGCTTGCCTGGGCACCATAGTGAGCTCAGGGCCAGCCTGAACTACAAAGTGAGACCCTGTCTCAAAAAGCAAAAAAAAAAAATTTAAATTTTTATAAAGCTGGTCTTGGGCTGAAGACATAGCTGGAGTGCTTACTTACCAGGCGCGAGGCACTAGGTTTGATCCTTAGCCCTGCAAGAAAGAAAACAAAGGTTGATTTGTGGACCTAAAGCAAACTTAGGAAAAGCTGGTCAGTTGAGCCTCTGTTTCCGGGGCTCTGCCTTTAGTCGGGGAGCACTGGGAAACATTCTGAAGCAAAAATTACATGAAGTGGAGAGGATTGCGCTGTGCGCCTCCTCTCCTCTCCACCTAGATTCCCCTTGCGGCTCCTCTGACACTCGGGTGGCCCTGTCCGTCTGCTGGCGCGGGTGGTTTTGGAGTAAATCACCAGCCTTGGTGCGTTTCTGCCCAGGGCCCAGGCCTGACCGTTGTTGGTTTCCCCGGCTTTGCTGAGGTGTGACTGACGGACAAAACTGCTGATATTTAAGCTGTGCAGAGGGTGCTGATTTGATAAATGAACAGATTGATATTATTTGATATGTCTGTTGCATGTGGTTCCTTCTGTATGTGTGCACGCGTGTGTGAGCATGCATTGTATATACATGTGTGCACATGCACATGTGTGCACATTTGTGCATGTAAGTATGCTCACATGTCTTATGTCTATCAGGCACATGTATGTGTGTACATGTGTGTGTGAGAACTTGAGAGATCTGCTTTCTGAGCAAATTCCATGCAGCTGCAGTTTCATGATTAACTGTGGTTAGGTTGCACATGCGTCTTCAGCTTAACCAGCTCCTAGGCACAGCGTTCTGATCCTCTCGTGAGCAACTTTGCTTCCACCCCAGCCTTGCTAACCCACATCCTCCTCTTCACCACAATTTCACACCCTCCAGATCCTGCTGTGTGGGAACCGTGTGTTCTTTATCCTTCCGTGTCTGATGCTCTATACTGACCTCCAGGTCCTTGCCCACTGTGGCAAATGGTTGGATTTCCTAAGGCTGAATATTCCATGCACATTCAGCAGGGTTGAACTGTGGCTCCCCTTTGCTCTAGGGCAACTGCAAACCTGGGGCTCCGAGGTTTTTGGGAGCCCCCAGAAGTCCTGCGGCCCCTTCAATGCCTCATCCAAGAGCCAGGTCCAAGGCATCTGGGAGCAGCTGGGGGTCGGTAGTCGTGGCCACCTGGATGAGCAAGAGCTGGCCGTGGTCTGCCGGAGCATTGGGCTCCACAGACTGGAGAAGGAGGTAAGGGCCTGGGGGCACCTGGCAGTGCATGAAGGCACAGCTTCATGCTGGTCTGGAAAATCCCTTCACCCTGCAGGCAGAGGTAATTCTGTTGTCTTCTGGCCTTAAAACCTTGGATGGTTCCCAGTTCTGTCTGAAGTTAAACTCCAGGCCCCTCTAACAGCCCAGCCGGCCTCCTGCCCACCCCCACAGCATGCTGGGAAGGTGTGATCCCTTCACTCATGATCCTTCCTCTGCCTGGAGTGGACCCTGGCCTACTGTGCATGACCCAGTTTTATACCAGCCCAGACAGGTGGTCCTGGCCAGGCTGCCCAGTGCCCTTGCTAGACTCTGAGCCAGGGGCCAGCCATGCCTACTGCATACCTCTGTGTCCAGCAGATTCCAGTCCCCACTGGACAATGTTGTTAGGAAGTCCAGGGGTACCCACTCATGGTGGGAGGGAAACTGAGGCAGGGGACCTCAAAGAAGCACCTGGTCAGTTCAGTTTGGATGGAGACAGGGACAGTCCACGGGCCTGGGTGGGGCCCTCAGAGCCTGACAGACAGTGGCTTTGGTCCAGGAGCTCAAAGATCTGTTCCACAAACTGGACCAGGATGGTGATGGCAGAGTGAGTCTTGCAGAGTTCCAGCTCGGTCTGTGCAGTCAGAAACCCAAGTTGCTTCCAGAATCTTCTACCCCTGTCAAACCAAGCAGGCCCTGGTCCCATTGCCAGGTAAACGGGGTAGTTATTTATGTTGAGCCCTAGCCATCCTTCCTGTGCATTCCATCACAGTCTTGTGCACTGTTCCTGATGAGAGGGCAGTACTGTGGGAACAAAGAGGGGGCAGCTGCTGGGTCAAGAACACCACACGCTCAGGGTACCCTCTCCTCAAGGGCAGGTCCCAGAGGAGAGTGGCTGTCACACTGCCACCACCACCTCCTCCCTTGTGTCCATGAGCTGTGGCCTGCGCCTCTTCTCCAGCATTGACAATGGCAGCGGCTTCGCCCTTCCAGAGCAGGTCATCGCCAGCTGGGCCCAGGAGGGCATCCACGGTGGCCAGGAGATCCTGCAGGTTTGGGTGGCACTGAGGTAGCGGGGGGAGGGGACGGGTGCCCTTGAGAAGGGTGGACAGAGCACCCCCTGCTGGGACACAGCAGGACGCAGGCCCTGTGCAGAGAAACACATATAGGAAATGTCCATGGGGAAACCTTTTTCCTTCACATTTTGCTTTTAGAACATAGGAAAACTTAAACGGTAAATAAAATACAATGAGAACAACAGCCTGAGAAGGGTTTCAGCGCCCTGTACACTGTCCCCGGCTGCTACACACAGGAGAGAGGTCCCACATGCCGGGAGAGAAGTGTCACAGATGTTCTTTTTTTTTTTTTTTTTTTTTTTTTGCTTTTTGGAGACAGGGTCTCGCTTTGTAGTTCAGGCTGGCCCTGAGCTCACTATGGTGCCCAGGCAAGCCGCTGCCAACTCAGCAATCCTCCTGTCTCTGCCTCCCGAGTGCTGGGATTACAGGTGTGAGCCACCACGTCCGGCATTCACAGATGTTCTTGACAAGCCCTGCCGGCTGCTGGAACCCTCCCCAAGTAACACTGCTCTCTAGATCCTCCCTCCAGGGCTTGGTGTCGGGGTGTTAGGACAGTGGCCCACATCTGTCATTCTCAGCCCATGGCTTTGGTGGGTCAGGAATCTGGGTGCAGCCAGGTGGGCACCACAGGACACTGTATTCAGCCACTGGCCAGCACCAGTCTCCTCAGCTCCAGTAGGGGCCCTTTGCCAGGGTCCAGGTGACACTCACTGTGACTGTGGTCTTTGTTCTCCTGTGAGGCTCTCGTGGGACCCCAGAGGAACATTCTCACAGCGCAGCAGAGGCTGCCCTGGAGCAGGCAGCAGGAGTGCTGCATGGGTAGCCATGGTGATACAGAGCTGAGGCGGGAAGCCGGACCCAAGCATCCCGGCCCAGGCCAGTCATGGTTGTGGAGCTGGAGGGTGTGTTGTTTCCAGCTGTGTCTTTTTGACCTTGTGTCAAGATACCCATGGCACGCATTTTTAAACTTCATTTTTCAAAACCCCATCATGATATCAGAAGGGCCACAGTGTTGGCAGCCAACAGAGCTGCGTGAGTCCTGGAGACTCCTCCCAGGCAGACTCACAGAGCAGGAGCTGCTTGTGATGGGTGCACAGCCTGCGCCTTGGACTGTTAGGGATCAAGGATATGCCCTTGCCCTCATGCCCTAGGGGACAAAGACATGTCTGGGGAGCTATCACCCCTAAGGGACAAGGATGCATCTGGAATGTCCTCACCCTTGTGCTTTGCTGCTTCTAGAGCCTGGACTTCAGCCTGGATGAGAAGGTTGACCTCCTGGAGCTAACCTGGGCCCTTGACAATGAGCTCCTGACAGTCGACAGTGTTATCCAGCAGGCAGCCCTGGCCTGCTACCGCCAGGAGCTGAGCTACCACCAGTAAGAGCCACCAAGGTGCCAGCCAGGCCAAGGTCCAGGGAGCCCCAGCCAGGCAGGCATTGGCATCCCACTCCTCCCACAGTGGCCAGGCTGGGCATGAGTGCCTCATCCCGAGCTCCTGGGGTCAGGAAGAGGCTGTGTGCAGCAGAGGAGGTTGCCTGTGGCCCCAAGGACAGTCCCTGGCTATTGCTCAACTTCTGTGGGCACAGAACTGAAAGGCCGCTGGCCTTTGTCCATCGGTGGGAAGCTCGGAGATCTGAATGTCAGGGCCTTGCTGTGACCCTCTTAAAGCTCAAGAAAGATTGGGACTTGCCTGGCATCTGCTGGTGCTGCCCCTCATGACAGAGAGCTAGTGACCTTCCTGGTGGCCACAAACCTGTTTCAGAGAGCACCTGCAGGCTTGTGGCTCAGGCCAGCAAAAGAGGAAAGATGGCTTCTTAAACATGCAGTGATTGCCGGGGCCGGGCACCTGCCTCAAGGTGGTGCTTAGCTTTAGCTTATGTTACTGCCAGGTGTCTGGCTGCCAAGCATAGTCAGAAAAGTGCTGCTGATGTTCTCTAGCTACAGAAAAGATGGCAGAGACCACAACTGATCCTGAAGATGGTACCTGGTCAGGGCCAGGCCGAGGGCCTCTGACCTCAGCAGCATTGCAGACAGAACCAGAGAGGAGCAGAGCAAAGGCTGGTCTCCCACTGTGGGCAGAGTGGGTGCCTGGTGGGTGGGAAGCCAGAGTCAGGGTCACATGTTGGTCACCATTTGCTCTGGGGGCCCATTTGTGCTTGCTGATACTGGGCTGCTGGGCACAGGGCCCTCCCCACAGCATCAGGGTGGCTGGCCTTGCCCTTCCAGCGTCTGGTTTAGGTACAGGTGTCCAAGGACTATTGGCCTGACTCACTGAGACAGGAGAGCCCACAGATGATGTTCAAGCCCTCTGCAGAGGTAGCTCTAGGCTCAGAGGAGCTGGAGTCAGAAGGCTTCAAGACACTTTCATTGACCCCTGCCTTAGTTTACCCATCTGTACCATGGGCATAGCAACAGCAGAGTCCTGGGTGGGGCTGTGGAGGCAGTGAGGTCCATGGGCCCTAGTTAGTGCAGCCATGGGCACGAAGTTCAGAGGCTGATGGGATTCTCATGTGACCTGTGTCCCTGCCCTGCAGAGAGCAGGCAGAGCATCTGATGCGGGAACGAGACAAGGCCAGGCAGGATCTGGAACGGGCTGAGAGGAGGAGCCTGGAGCTCGTGAGGGAGATGGATGACAGCCACACTGCCCTGGAGCAACTCACTGAGCAGAAGATTGCGTGAGTTCTGGACCACTTGCGTGGGTTTTTTACCATGTGTCCCTGAGCCTGGGCCAGGACAGCCAGCCAGGCAGCTCCATGACCTAAGGCCTCCCGTGCCCAGGCCAGGGCAGACCCCGAAGGCAGAGCTGCCTCAGCATGCAGTGTCTTGCTCTTTACAGCTCAGCTGAGGGTCCTGGTGGCAGCTGTGTGGCCAGTGGGCCCAGGGAGAAGCCCATCTGCCATCGCCCACATAGGGGGCAGCCTGTGCAGTCCCACAACCACCAGTGAGGTGGCAGGTACCCAGGACGGTTGGCCTTGTGGTGAAGCAGGGCAGAGAGCCTCAGTGAAGCCCGCCTGCCCACTCCGCCCACTTCCTTGCCCTTGAGTGGAGGGCAGCTGCTGCTTTGGCCTGTGATACAGGGCACCTCTTGCCCTGGGTCACCCATGTCCTGTTATCTTGGGGGCTTCTGAGCTGGGCAAGAGCAAGACCGTGGGGTCCACTGTGGTTGTGGAGGACAGTAACCCTAGAAAGAGGTGCTGGAGTGGGCAGTATCGGAGCCCAGGGAGCCGTGCTGCATTGCAGGTGCCTGGAACAAGACTACCGAGGAAGGCTGAGCCTCCTGAGGGCAGAGGTGGAGGCGGAGCGGGAGCTGATCTTTGAGCAGGCCTGCAGGCAGAGTGCTGTTCTGGAGCAGGACCTGGGCCACCTGCGGGCCGAGGAGGCCACCCTGCGCCACCGACTGGGGCTGGCCGTGAAGGTAGGGAACACACTGGGCAGATGGAACCGTGGTGCCTTTCCTTCTCCCTCTGGCTCTGACCTGTGCTCTGGGCTGGGCATGTGTCCTGTGCCCTCCACACACCTCTAGACTGCAAGGACAGCCAAACTCAGAGACGCTCCCCTGTGCCTGGTTCCTTCTCCCTCCATCCTAATTTGGGCCCGCACCAACTTCAGTATCTGCAGGATGTGACCAAAGCCACCACCTCCCTCTCCATGGGTTTTTTTTTCCTGTAGTATTAGGGATTGAACCCAGGTTCTCTCTACACTGAGCTACATCTCCAGCCTTCTAAAATTTTTTATTTGAGACAGAGTCTTACTAGGTTGCCAGGCTGGGCTGGAACTTATGATCCTCCTGCCTAGGCCTCCTAGAGTGCTGAGATTACAGGTGTGCACCACGAGGCACAGTCTCTTCTCAGTTTGTTCTCCAGTGTCTGAAGATGCCAACCTCCTGCCTGTAGGTGCAATTTCAAACCCATCTCTTTTTTTTTTGCAGTACCAGGGATTGAACTTGGGTCCTTGTGCTTCCAAAGTAGGTGCGGTACCATTTGAGCTAAATCCCTAGCCCACAAACCCATCTTTTGAGGACAGCTCAGAAATGCTGCATTAGCAGAGCTTTTCTTTTCTTTTTTTTTTGTGTGTGTGGTACTGGGTATCAAACTCGGGCCCTTGTGCTTCCAAGGTAGGTGTGGTACCACTTGTGCTAAATCCCTGGTCTCATGTATTTTCATTTGTGAAGTTTCTGAGTCTAGAGCTGTCCCTTGGAGGCCATTGTTTACCTGCCCACCTACTTTCCAGGGCAGAGACCATGTCACCCAGGCACCTCCCTCCCACACAGCCAAGTGACAGGGACACCTGCCCACCTCCTCCTTGCCTTCCCGAGCCTCATCAACACCACCTGTCTTGTAGGAAAACAGCCGGTTACAGCAAGAGATCCTGGAGGTGGTGGGAAAGCTTTCAGATTCCGAGAAGCTGGTCCTGAAATTGCAGGGTGACCTGGAGTTTGTGCTGAGGGAAAAGGCAAGACCCCGTGAAGAGCCCTGGGTGAGGGAGCCTCAGTCATGAAGAAAGGCACACTGATGACTGAATTTAGGGCTTCTCTACTGAAACCCTTGGAGTGGAGAGAGAATCAGCATGGTGGGCTTGCTCTGTGTTATGGCCCTTGTGACTGTGGCTGTCATCTGCTAGCCACACCCTGCAGGCCAGGGCCACAGGGAGCCTTCCCCGAGTGATGGTGGGGAGGCACCACCTGCCCATTCTGTGGAGAAGGGGACACTTGGAGGCCAGAGGAGTGTGGCTACCACTGCCAGCCCCTGGGAGGAAGCCATGTTCTCAGCCCGGCTGGGGAGGCCACCGCACACGCCCTGCCCCCACCAGTGCCTCACCTCCCTGTCCATGTGCTTATGGTCGGCCGAACACTATTGTCCCTGTCTTTTGACTTCCAGCTGGAGCCACAGGGCCTGGAACTGCAGGCCCAGAAGGAGCGGTCTGCAGCTGTCCTGAAGGAGTACGAGCTCAAGTGCCGGGTAGGTGGCTCAAGCACCCCTAGGCCCCCAGCTCACCCCAGAGACAGGCAGCACAGCCTCCTGTTGGGGTTGTGTGGCTCACATCACGGTGGCTTTGTGGGGCCTCATCCCTCCTTCCTGAGTGGCCAGAATCTGTTCCTGCAGTGAGGGCAGCAGGATTTGTTCTAGCTGGAGCCACTGACCGAGGCTGTGCCCTGTCCAACAGCATGAGGATCTCTGGCTCTGTGTCCAGGATGAATCCTCTTAACGACATCTCATTAGAGGAGGAGCTGAGTTGGGAAACAGAGTGGCAGCCGGGGCTGGGTCATCTGCTGGTGTCTCCTCCCCTCGGACTGGCTGGGTAGATCCAGAACCTGGAACTACGTGGGCTTCTCAAACAAACATCATCTTCTTCAGCCTGACTCTGCTATTCTTTCACCTATGCTTCTTGAGATTTTATTTTTTAGACATCAACAGAGATATTTTACACTTTGGTACAAGCGTATTTTAAAAACTTCCCCTTTCCATATTTTGGGATTATTTTTGGTTGTTTCCAACTAACATTTAGACCATTTTTAAAAGTAACCTCAAGCTTAAAAGCTGCAAACATAAAAATAGTACAATGGGCACCTGTACACTTCATAGTGAGCTCCGCATTAGTGTGTTGATTGCACACTTGAGCATTGTGTGTGTGTCTGCCCACACGTACACAGTCACTCCTGCTTAAGCCCTGGAGGGTGCGCTTCTAGAGGAGGCTCTTCCCCTGCAGTCCCCGGAGGGGCAGTCTACACAACAAGTAGATTGTTAGTGGTTCAGGCATTTGGTCAGCTGCTCATTCAAACCTTGATAGCTTTCAATTGGCTACAGTGAGAGAATTTGCACCACAGACATTTTTTCCCTTTAAGTTTATTGGTACATTTTAGGTATATATTATGATCATATTCATCTTTGGGGATTTATAGCCGTATATGATATATACCTTGGTTCTTGTTTTTCTCCTATTTCCTTACCTGCCCCCCATTACAAAACCTTTGTCTCTGTTTTTTCCTTCTTTTCTCGTTCTCTCTCCTTCCTCTTTTTTCCTTTCTCCCACCACCCCTCCCTGCTTCCCCTGCCCTTTAGAACTTTCCTATTTTGCATTATCTGTTACACATTTTGGTCCTCATTTATTCTTGTCACTTCTCATACCAGAGAAACTATTCAGCATTTACATATGTGTGTCCTATTTCTGTCACTTAACAGTATGGCCTCGATGTGCATCCATTTAGCTATAATGCCTCTAATTTATCATTCTTTATGGCTGAGTGGCACCTCATTTAAAAAAAAAATCTTCTTTAATCCAGTTTCCTGTTGATGGACATTTGTGCTGTTACCAAGATTTAGCTATTACAAGCTGTGCCACTAGAAACATGGTCACACCACGAAAATTTGCACAAGCCACAAAGTGGACAGTGTTTCCTGGAGAGGAACCCCCAGCACTATACTGAATGTGGGGGACAGAGACCAGCAGAGGACAGAGCCCCTTGGGGAGCTTCCCCCTGGTGTCCTCCTGGTGCATCTTCTCTCCAAGCCAGGAGAAGCTCAGAACTTGGTAGCCTTTAGCTGTCCGACTCTCTAAAACATCCCTACAGCCTGCCTTTGCCTTTTATTTATTTTGAAGACTACAGACCCTCTTCCATCTCCCTGCTTTTTCACAGAAACTTTATCTTTTTGTGTATGTGTGTTTGTGTGTCTGTATCTGTATGTCTGTATATGTGTGCATTCATGTGTGTTTTCCCAGCTGGGCATTGAATTTAGACTCAGACTGAGCTATGACCCCACCCCCTTATTATTTATTTTTTAACCTGAGACAGGATCCTGCTAAATTACCCATGCTGAGCTCGAACTTGCAATTCTCCTGCCTGAGGTTTCCAGAGTACTGGAATTACAGGCATGTACTACCACATGCAGGTTTGAAATTGTATATTTAACACATAAATACTCTTAGGGGCATGGCGTGATAATTCAGTACCTGTTTACAGTGTGGGAAGGTCATATGAGGTTGATCGGCATCTCCACTCAGACTTCTTTGCCCTCTCTTTGGTCGTTTCGAGGTACCTATAGTAAACCGTTACAGGCTGAGGTCACTGGTGTTGCTTTTGATTCAGCAGAGGTTGGGCCTCCTCTGCTGGCCACTTGGAGGGCAGGTTGTGTCCACTAGCCTCCATCCATGCTGTTGATCACTTGGTGTTGCCAGTTTCCACAGCCTGTAGTGATTGTGTTTTTCTCCTTGAACTGATGGGCAGTCATGTAAGTTTCCTATTCATCAACAAAATCTTTGTCACTTAGCCTCATCGACGGTCCTTACCCAGTGCAGTCTTTACCATCATGATTGGAAAATGCTGGTTTTTCCAGTGCTGACGTCCCATCTGTAGTGCTATTGGCCTCCTGCTGTCACCAGAGAAGGCCTGTCTGTCTGTCTGTTTCACTGGACTGGACCCATGAATCCCTACCTCCCCCAACAAAGTTTAAATTTTATTTGTGTGCTTAGTGATTTTGGTGCCCAGACTGTGCAGGCCTTGGTGGTGACTGCATCCCAGGTGGCTGCTGCGCCCTGGGACAGTCTGATATCAGTTACTCCTCTCTCTGGGAAGGTGGTGCCAGTTTTCCCGTGACCGGGTGCCACAGGCCTACCCTGTGCTTGTCTGGAATCCACCATTTCTCCAAAGAGCCTTGGTCTCTTCCACAGGGAAGAGTCTCAGGGACCAAGCATGGGTGCTTGAGTGGCCTTCTGCTTGTGGGTCAAGGTTGTCCTTTACCATCTCTGGGCCCAGAAGTTGTCACCCTGTGCCTTCCCTATGCGTCCCTATCCTTCCAAGCTCACCTGGCTCTCAACAAAGCACCTGTTGTTCAGGTGTGGATGCTTGCCACATCTCCCTCTGTCCACCCCATCTGCATTTGTGCAAAACAGGGCACAAGAAAGTCAACAATGACTGTGCTCTTGGCCATGACGTGGTTGAGAGTTGGGCATCACCACCTGGTTGTCCCACAAGGATGCTCCCTGAGAACAGAGCCACATCCAGCCAGCTGGTGGCTGCAGTCCTGGAGGAGGTGTCTCTGCTTCGCCCCCCAGGACCTGCAGGACCAGAATGATGAGCTGCAGGCCCAGCTGGAGAGACTGCGGACACAGGTACCCCGGAGTCAGAGTCGGCAGCGCACAGCTGGGGACACTGGACACCACCCAGCAGGTAGGAGTCCACAAGGTGAAGTGAGAGTGAGTTCACAGGCCCACGGGTGAGCATTCACCCAGGAGGGGGATCAGTACAGAAGAGGGGAGGAGGGTTTATAAGTGGAAGGTCACAGTGACCTTGGGGGGTGCCTCTGGCTACATATGCTCCAGGGTGAGACAGTGTCCATGGAGGATATGAAAGCGGTCACCTAGGGAGACACCTGCAGTGGGCAGCAGGTCAGGGACAGTGTCCCATTTCCCCCAGAGAGTCCCTTGCCTCAGTCTTCCCTCTCAGCTGAGGAGTCAGGACCAGCACTGAAAGCCATAGTGTGGTGTCTTTGGCCCTCTGGAGACCTGGTTGGGGAACTCAGTTTGCTGTGGTCCCTTGGCAGGATGCGTGGGCTGGCTCTCCGGCCTTCCTGCTGGCTCTGTGGGATGGTCGGTCACTGCAGAGACCCAGACCTGGACTGCTCCCCTCCTTCCACAGTAGAGGCAGCCCTGACTGTCCAAGAACCCTATGCCACATTGCTCTAAAGCTGCTTACTTAACAAAATGAAAAGAAATTGTGTCCAGAAGGACCAAGATGAGACCCAAGGGGTATAGTGAGGTTCATGCGTGGGGCCTTAAGGCTGCTCCTCCCTGCCACCAGCTTCCCAGCAAGCTTGAAGAAAAACTGAGATTATCCTGCTACCCCAGGGAGGACAGGGATGGTGCACAGTCGCTGAAGTTCTGCTGCATATGACCTGCCACCAGGGGCATAGCCTGGCCACAGGGACCGGTGGTGATGGCTCCCTTGTCCCACATGGCCTTGTCAGGAGTCCAGAGTTGGGTGTAGAGACTCCCTCTGCTCTGACAGTGTAGTTCTGGCCTGTCAGTGTCCCCACCAGGGCTATGCTGGCAGCTTGTGGTATTAAAATAATAACGCAGGATGCCCAGAAGATACAGATTCCACAGCCAGGCTCTGCACTGCCCTCCTCCTGTGTGTATGAAGAATGCCCATAGGCTGCTGAGCATCGCCACCCTGTGCTGTTGACCCATTTTCCCTCCACTTGGCACTGTTGGGAGCCAGACTTCAGGTACAGTGAGTGTCCAGCCTACAGCCACCCTTGGGACTTGGGTCTCTGGTGGACCTTGCAGGGAGCCTCCTGGTTGTCTTGATAAAGACTCAAGCCACGTTCCTGGGGGCAAAACTTTCCAGACACTGCATATACTGGCATCTCGTCATCAGGCAGCGAGGACACGGCTGGAGGCCTGGCAGATCCCCAGTTGTCCTCAGCGAGGTAGAATCAGGGTGTCCTCTTGTTTACAGGCATGTTTGCAGGTGACTCCAGGCCAGTGAGTCTAGAAACGGAGATTATGGTGGAGCAGATGCGGGAGCACTGCCAGGAGCTTCGGACCCAGCTGGAGACCAAGGTCAGGGTCTGGCACCAACTGCCCTCCTCCTGTCACCCAGGCTTCCAACCCTACCAAAGGACCATCATGAAGTCACACTGGGTCCCCAGAGCATTACTGTCTTTCCTGTGTCTGCCTGTCCCGCAGATGCTCGACTTGGACGTCCTGCAGACAGCACTCATGTCTGCATTGTTTTGCCAGATGGTCACTTTCAGGATCTGTGGGTTAGCGCTGCTGTTCTTTCTTTCTTTTTAGGTAAATTCCTATGAGCAGGAAATCAAGGTCATGAAGAACAACTTCGAGAAAGAGAGAATTGAGCTAGAGCAGGCGCGCCGGCAGGAGGTCGCGGGGCTGGAGGCCCAGAGAGCAGACCTGGAGGCTCTGTACGCCAAGTCGCAGGAAGTCATCCTGGGCCTGCGGGAGCAGCTGCGGGACGTGGCAGGTGGCCCTGAACCCTCGGGGACCAGGCTGACCGCGTGCTGCGCCCCGGTGCTCTGTGACCTGGCCCAGAGGCTAGACGAACATGTGTGGAGGCAGCACCAGGGCGAGCTTCGGCAGATCAGGTCGGCACTCCGCGGGCGGGCCGGGCTCCTGCTGCCTGGTGGGGATAAGGGTGAAGGAACAGCTGCACTGAATCAGAAGTGCGCATGAAACAGCGTGGGTGACAGCAACTTGCTCTGACACATTTAAACTCTGCTGTGCCAGGAGAATGTCCTGGCCACCTTCATTTACTGCATTCAGTCTTCGGGAAATGGCAGGTTCAGGTAGGAGAATGAGAACAAGCCCAAGAGGAAAGATAGCTAACTTGTGTTAGTAAGCTTCCTGAAAACGCTCAGAACAGTGAACAAAAAAAAAAGGGGGGGTGGTTTATATGGATCACTGGAGCATTCCATCTGCTGAGACAGGGTCTTGCTGTCCAGTTTAGGCTGCCCTTAAACTTGTTGTGGAGCCCAAGCTGGCTTCAAACTCGTGGCAATCCTCACGCCTCAGCCTTCTAAGTGTTGGGATTACAGGTGTGCACCACCACACATGGTTCCAGTGTGTTCTTGTATGTTAGTTATGGAGAAATCCTGCCTGGCCTGAAGGCGTGTGAGGCTCTTTGGGCAACACCCTATTGGCCAGGACTGAGTACTTTGGTACCTTTGTGGGTGGGGTGCTGTCCTTGGTCAGGAGAGTTGAGGTGGTCAGAGTGTGTGGGACAGTGATGGGGAGGAGTCAGCATCTCCTATTCACCCCAAGAGACACACAGACTATGGGACTATGAGGACAGACCCTTAGCCTCTCGAACCTAGAGGAAACCTCATTTTTGATCCTGAGGTCTTTTAACTTAAACCAAAAACCAGGAGAAGTGACTCAGCTTGGCCCTTTGCAGGTCTCTGCGGTGGCCAAGGGAGAGGCCTGGCAGGCAGGGGAGGCCCTCATGGCTGCTCAGGGCCTCAAGTCCAGTGTCCTTCCCTGGACTTGGAGGCAAAACTTTAATTCTGTATCATTGTGTTCTCTGAGCCTTTTAAGTCGTCACTGTGGCATGTGGCTTCCAGATAGCTTCTTCATGAAGAACTGAACCTCAGGGACAGATCCTGTGGGATTCTGAGGAGGGTCCTAAGATGGACAGAGGCCACGGACGGGCTCAGGGACACAAGGTCAGATGCAGCCTGGGTGCTGGGAGATAGTCGTGAGACAGGAGTGAAAACCTGGCGAGGGAGCAAGGTGTGTGACGCACGGTGCCTCTCCAGGCAGGAGGCTGCGGAGGAGCTGAGCTGGACGCTGTCCTGGCTGGAAGCCCAGCATGACATACACTGCAAGAGCCTGGTGCTGCTGCACCGGCGTGAGAAGGACCGACTGCGCCAGGCACATCTGCGGCAGGAGGAGGAGGTGCTTGCGCGTTGCCAGGAGCAGCAGCAGAGGCTGCAAGAAGCCCTGGGCGAGGAGCAAGCACAGATGTACAGGTCCTTTGCGCTGGAGAGGAAGAGACTGGAGCGTGCCCACTGCGAGCAGGTGGGGGGCCTGGTCCAGGAGGCAGAGGCACTGCGGACCCTGCTTCAAGGTGGAACTACTATGACCTTGGATAAGGAGCAGGAGGGAGCACCCAGCCCCATGTCACTGTGCCCGGACACCCATGGAGGAACTTGGGAGCCAGCAGGAGATGGGCCTGGCCAGCCCTGCTGTGCAGACGCTGGGTCCAGAGGGCCTGCGCAGAGCCTTGACCATGGACAGAGCTGCTGGGGTCTGCTGGGTGCAGAGGAGGCAGCTTTCATCCCCTGTGAGAAGGGGTCAGGCATGCAGCCTGCTGGACAGAATGAGGGGACTGACCACAAGGAGCCAGCACTTTCTGCCAGGGCCACAGCAAGCCTGAGCTGGCCTGATGTCCAGGAGCTGCCCTTGTGGAGTGCAGGGGAAGATGGTGCCCTGCAGACCTGGCTCCAGCACCATGCAGGGCCTCTGCCACCCCACCCTAAGTTCCCAAATCTAGCAAGGGAAACTGAGGCAGATATGGTGGACAGAAACAAAAAGGACATGAAAACCAAACTTATGCAGCTGGAAGATGTTGTTCGGGCTCTTGAGAGAGAAGCAGATTCAAGAGACAATGACAGGTGCGAGCTTCCTTTGTTTTTTCCAGTATTAGGGATTGAACTCAGAACCTTCATGCTGAACTATTTTCCTGGCACTTTTAAAATGTATTTATTTAAATTTTTGATTTTATTTATTTGTTTTTGAGACAAGGTCTTGCTTTGTAGTTCAGGCTGGCCCTGAGCTCACCGTGTAGCCCAGGCAAGTCTCGAACTCAGCAATCCTCCTGCCTCTGCCTCCCGAGTGCTAGGATGACAGGCGTGAGCCACCACGCCCGGCACTATTTAATTTTTTTGAGACAGGGTCTTGCTAAGTCTCTAAGTTCCCAGGGTTGGGCTCACACTTAACAATCCCGTCTCAGCTGCCCGGAGTACTGGGATGACAGGGGTGTGCCAGGACACCAGGCTTGGTCCCAGGCCTAGATGCAGAACTAGAACCACTAGGCTCTGTTGCCAGTGCTTCACGTGCTCCTTCCCCTCCAACTGTCTCAGGCTGCCATGCTGGCTCCAGAGCTCACTGTGCAGGTACCACAAGCCCAGTCCAGCCGTCTGTCCCCACCTCTGGTCTTGCAAAGACAGGGACTGTGCATGGGGGTCCCGCAGTGGTCCTGGGTCGACTCTGAGAGGTGGCCTGATCTGTGTGCCAGGTATGAGGAGACAGTGCCCAGCAGCCCCCAGGCTGGCAGAGGGCAGTGTGGAGGAGCTGTGCTTGCAGAGGGTTCTGGGTGCCATGTCCTGGGGTAGCTTAGGATGTGCAGGCACTGAGTGGCTGGGGTTGGTGGTGGTAGCTGCTGCAGATGTTGGTCTGTTGGCCAGATGTCCGGGTGTGGATGCAGGCATCTCCTGTCCCATCTCCTGGGGTCACAGACAGCATTTGATCTGTCACAGGTATGAGGAAATTGCCACCCATGTGATGCTCTCATGTGCTGGCTTCATTGGTCCCTGTTGAGCACACTAAGCATTGATTCCCACGGAGATAGAATGCAGAGGTTGTCACATCACTGATCCGGGCTATGACCTCGTGGTCATAGATGAGGGACAAGGACATGCTTGTGGCAGCATGGGCTGGGGTGCAGCAGAGTTTTCCCAGCACGTGTGAGGCCCCATTTTCTAGCACTGGCACCTAGGAACCAAGGTGTGGGCTCACAGTAACCAGAGGGGTAGCTGAGCACACCAGCCAGCTGGCGGCAGGAGGCCTTGGCGACTGACTAAAGCTCCTGCATTCAGGCCCACCCTCTGCCCCTGTTGTCCAGGGTCTGCTCATACCCATCCCGATGCTTCTGCCTCTGGGCAGGCACCCCCTATGCACTGAGCCATTCCTGTTGCCCTGGCATTCAGGTCAACTCATCCCTGAAGCTGTTACTGTGCTGTGAGGAGGAGGGGCATGGTAGGCACGGTGCCATTCACATTTTCTAGAGCCACCGCAGGTGTGGTTGGTCCTCTACAAATGGACACAGTGTGGGCACAGGAGCTTGGTGATACCTCCAGCCCATGCTGGCCCACCCCTGCCTCCTGCTCTGTCCCCAGCCTCTTCCAGAGCAGCAGGAAACATTCCCTCAGCCCCGCAGTCATCAGCCCTCAGCTGGGCAAGAGGAGAAAGCCAGGTCCAGAGAGGGCAGTGGCACTGTGGAGAGAATAGCCTGGATGCAGCCCAACTTCACTGTCTTCTCTTCCATACACCTCTCTGTCCCACATCATTTGGGATCATCTCAGATATTATATTTTACCACTAAATATTTCTGCATATTATTTTGTAAGAGCAGATACTCAGATCTCCCTGAGTTGCCTGAATTACTCTTTAACTTTCATCCTCTTGCTTCAGCCCCCTGAATAAATAGGACTGCAGGTGTGGGACACCACACCTGTTGTAGAGTCCAGAGCAGGTGGGCAAAAAGCAGGTGTCCCTGATGCAGTCTCTCTGCCTTGGTGATGTGGCACTGACAGGCTCTGGCACAGGCTTTGTGTGGCTTCCTGCGCAGCCTCCAGGGCTTTGTTTTCTTTCGGTTTCGGAGGGTCTCTCTGAGGACAGTGGTTCACTGTACACTCAGCCCTGAAGGCTCTTGGTGCAGAGTGTAGGGCTGGAGAGGAACCTGCAGCCCTCTGGGCTCCGGGAAGTGGCCCAGCAATAGTTCCGAACACAAGTCTCATATGTTTCTTGCCCCTCCTCAGACTATTTGCTGCTTTTAAAATTCCAGTGACTTGTATTTCTTTATTTTATTTTTTTAGTTTCTCAAGAGTTAAAGGAGTCTTATAAAGGAGATACTTGTTTAATATAAGCATGTTACATAAAATGAACTTAAATCATGTAGCTGTGGGTTTTTATAGGTTAAAAAACTGAGAAGATAAAGCCAGACAGAGACCAGTGGGTGGGAGCTGTGAATGTCAGCCAGGACCGTTGACCTTACAAATAAGTACCCTGGAGCCGTGTGTGGCCCTCATGCTGCCTTGCGAGTGATCTGTGCTAGTGAACAGTGACATTGTCACCTCTGCAGACTGGAACTGTCAGAAGGCAGAGCAGCCAGCAGGCAGGTCCCATGGTGGCTGCCCACTCCTGCTTCTGCCCTCACAAGGGCCATGCTGCATCTCTGTGGTCCCTGCCTCAGTGTCCCCTCTCTGGGCTGATCTTGGATACCGGATGGATGCTTGTGCACACTGGGTCCCTGGCTCCGAGGCAATTCATGGGCAGGAGGCGGATGTCCTGAACTGTCCTGGGGACTCTCCCAGCGCTCATGTGCAGGCTGCAGGGTCACCAGATGCAAGGACCTGTTGCTGCGGGATCAGTGACAGAGCCCAGGTGCTGAACCATGGCAAGTCACCACTAGCATGCCAGGGAGGAACCAGGGTGCAGTGTGTCATCACAGGAGGAGAAGGCAGGGCCTGTCCCTCCTCCGGGGATGGAACAGATGTGCCTGAGCCTCTAGCAGCAGAGCCAGGCGGATCCTCAACCAGGCTTTTCACAACTTTGTAGGGTGGAGCTCCAGCGGCTTTCTGAAGAAAACAGTTTGCTAAAAACGGATCTGGAGAGGATTCAGCAGGAACTTGGAGCCGCAGAGGACATGAATGACACACAGAGGTAAGGCCCCTCAAGCCGCCTGGGCCTGCGCAGCTGTGACAACAGGGAGAGGCAGATCTGCCCTCAGTCCAGAGGCCTGCGCGGTGGCCATGCTGAGATCTGAGCAGACCAGCAGGCGCAGACTGGCCTGCTCCCACAGTGGGTGGCCTCACGCTCCAGCCCTAGCTGGTCTTGGAAGTGGAGGCAGAGCATGTCCGCAGGCCCAGGCGTACATGCCTCGGCCCCAGCCTGACAGAGGCCCCGCCACATCTGGGGGCAGGCAGTATTCTGTGAGGGCTGGGCTGCTGCTGGGCCCCCTGGCAAACAGTTTGCCTATTTACATCCTGATGATGTTACAGCCCTGTTGTTCCCCAGGTGATTGCAGTGTAGACACTTCAGTGAGGCAGAGCTGAGGCAGGTCCTGGGCAGAAAGGTGCTGGGGCCACAGCGAGGTTGAGCAGACAGGGACCTGCACCTCCGAAGGGGAGCTGGTTAGGGGTGGTTTTCTGGGGTCACTGCAGCAGCCATGTACAGAGACAGTTTGTCCTTTTCTTTTAAGCTGCCCATTTCAAGATGAACTCAGCTCTGAAATGCTGTGGATGTGTTTCTGAGTGCATGGATGGAATTGCAGTGGTGCCTAGAGTCAGTACAGTTGCTGTTACATTTCAGCAACTCCTCCATCCAACAGAAATCACTCTTCCCTGGACTGCATGCCAGGGCCTGTGAGCACTGGACTCAGCAGCTGCGAGGCTGCATGGTCTTCCTGCTGTGGCTGGGAATAGTTGCCTATTTTGCTAAAAAAAAAAAAAAAGCCTGTGTAACTGTGTGTGACTGAAGAGTGTCACAAAGGGATTTGCCCTTACAATACTGTCAACAAAGTACTCTTCCAATCAGAAGTTTTACAGTCCTAGATCCCCCTGTTTTGGGGTTGGAATGGTTTCGGATAATAATGGGGATGCACACTGGGATGTGTCTTTCTTGTTGAAGTTTTCACTTGGATTTACTTCCTAACTGGTACCTTTGTCAGACGCTCCTGCCTCTCAGTGTGAGCTTTGGCAGTACCCACAGGCACCCGGGCAAGCAGTGCCCATCCTGTCAGAGCTGCAGCCCTGATCCACCATGCCCAGTGAATGATGGCCAGGGAGAAAGACGCTGAGTGCTGCCCAGTGAGACTGTTGACTGTGCTTTCTCAATAGGCAGGAGATTGAGGCACTGAAGAGAGACAAGGAGAAGGTCTGCTTTGAGAGGGACGAGCTCAGCATCCAGGTCAGGTATTGACCGTGGTGTGACCTAACGCCACTCCCCCCGGGACTGTGTCACAGTTTCACACTTACAAAAAAAAAATTAACAAACTTTTCCTTAAAAGATTTGCAAGTGGGGGCTGGAGGGTTAGCTCAGTGGTTCCGGTACCTGCCTCACAAGCGCAAGGTCCTGAGTTCGATCCCCGGTAACCACATATAATGCTGGGCGTGGAGACTCACGCCCACCAACAATCAACACCGCATACCACAATGCCTGGATGTGGTGGCTCACGCCTGTCATCCCAGCACTCGGGAGGCAAAGATAGGAGGATTGCTGAGTTCACGGTGGCTTGCCTGGGCACCATAGTGAGTTCAGGGCCAGCCTGAACTACAAAGTGAGACCCTGTCTCAAAAAAAAAAAAAGATTTGCAAGTGAGGGCCGGAGATTTTGCTCAGTGGCACCACTGCCTGCCTTGCAAACAGAAGGTCATGAGTTTGATCCTCAGTACTGCAAAAAATACCCCACAAAAAAACAAAAAACTTGAAAGTGAGTGGCCAGCCCCCAGCTCCCTACGTATTAGGAGTTTGGCGTGGCCATGGAGGCCTATTTGTCCTCTCTGCTGGCATCTGCATCAAGGTCACATGTAGCTATGTCGTTTTTGGTCTGTCCTTGTTCTTGGGGCCTCAGGTTGGCAAGGCTTCTGGGTATAGCACAACCTTCTGTCTGGGCTTGCCTGAGGTTCCTCATGACTCGCCGGGAACAACTCAGAAGTTATAGTGTGTCCTGTGTCACCCTCTTGGGGACAGAGCACACTGCCCTTTTGCTCGTGGTGACCTCATTGACTGCCTGAGAGGGAGTAGGCTGGGACTCCCCCCAGCAGGCTGTCTCCCGCTTTGTAATATGGGAGGGACTCTGATACTGTCAGTGTCTTGTTCCTCCAACCCACCCCTGTGAATTCTAACAGCTTGTTTCTGGGAGTCTTTGTGACTATGATGGTGGCCAGCAGGTCACCTTTGCTAGGTGGCATTCTCCTAGGAGGGGCTTTGTGCACTTGCTCATTTATCCCACTGGGTTACTGTTCAGTGTTACAGTCCGTTACCAGCTGTGATTCTGTGCTGCCCGAACACGGGAGCCCACCACAATGGACTCTGCCCTCCGTGAGGTCCTCAGCATTCTCCCACACCTCCTTCCTTTCTGGTGGCCCCAAGACATCCCGGCTTCCTCTGCTGTTCCCTGGCTCCTGCCCTGGAAGCCACCGTTTCTCCAGGGAGTAGTGATTATGCACCTTGTCCTGGGCTGTGCTATTTCCAGGCATGCTCAGTGGGTGCAGCTGTGGAACATGTGTTCACACATATCCACACGGGCATGCATACTAAGTCTATTTGTGCATCTTGCCACACAAATCCATGAGTTCAAACTCATCCCCACCCAGCACCACTGGAGTGACCCTAGCTATCTCTGACTCATTTCTCCCATCATGAGGATCTGGTTCCCATCACCCTCAGCCTGGTCACTTGGTATCTGACCCGTGTCCTAACCTATGTGTAAAGGCCCTTCCCACCACATGAGCCCTAACCCCCATCCTCTGCCCCAGGTGGTGCCATCTGTGCTGGGCCTCTTGGTTATTATATAATGAGCACATGTTAGGCTTTGCCATCTTCAGTGCTTTTTGAATTTTTAAAATTTATTGTTTAACTGAAACATAAAAATTATACATATACATGGGTGCTGTGTGATTTCTTTTTGTACAGAGGCCTGAGCTTTGAATCTTACACATGCTAGTTAAGTGGTCTGCCATTAACCTGTATCCCCAGCCTTTTTCATTTTTATTTCTATTTTTAAGACAGGGTCTCGCTGTGTAGCACAGGCTGGCCTCAAATTCACAGCAATCTTCCTGCCTTGGCCTCCCAAGTGCTGGGGTTACAGGCATGCGTCACTTTGATTTTTTTAATTTCTGAGACAGAATCTCACTAAATTCCCTAGGGTGACCTTGAACAAGGAATCCCCATGCCTCGGCTCCTAAGTGGCTGGGATTATAATGTGATTTTTTTTTTATATAGAGTCTCACTTTGTAGTTCAGGCTGGCCCTGAGCTTGCTATTTAGCCCTGCCAACCCTCAGTCTTAGCAATCCTCCTGCCTCTGCCTCCTGAGTGCTGGGATTATAGGCCTGAGCCATCACGCCTGGCACTGTGATATGTGGTACTGATTGCTGGTGGGCGTGAGTCACCATGCCTGGCATTGTGGTATGTCATTACCAGGGAACAAACCAGGGACCTTGGGTTTGCTAGGCAAGTGCCAGAACCACTGAGCTAAATCTCTGGCCCAATAATATGTGATTTTTTTGATACAGGTATACATTACATGTTTAAATACTATTAAACATATCTAATTGCTTAAAAACATTGGTTGTTTATTTGTGGTAAAACATTCAAAATCTCGGGCTGGAGGGTTAGCTCAGTGGTTCCGGCGCCTGCCTCTCAAGTGCAAGGTCCTGAGTTCAATCCCCGGTGACCACATATAATGCTGGGCATGGAGACACGCCCACCAACAATCAACGACGCATACCACAATGCCGGACGTGGTGGCTCACGCCTGTCATCCCAGCACTCGGGAGGCAGAGACAGGAGGATTGCTGAGTTCGCAGCGGCTTGCCTGGAAACCATAGTGAGCTCAGGGCCAGCCTGAACTACAAAGCGAGACCCTGTCTCAAAAAGCAAAAAGCAAAAAAAAAAAAAAAATTCAAAATCTTTCCTTCTAGTTTTTAAATGTACAGTATGTCATTATCATTCATGATCAATCTGCTATACATCTGTGTACTGAAATGTTTTTACTCTAATATTCTTTCCATTAAAATTTTTGAATTTGCCAGGCGTGGTAGCTCACGCCTGTAATCCCAGCACTCAGGAGGCAGAGGCAGGAGGATTGCTGAGTTCGAGGCTTGCCTGGACTACAGAGTGAGCTCAGGGCCAGCCTGAACTACAAAGCAAGACCCTATCTCAAAAAAAAAATTTTTTTTGAATTGACAATTGCAGACTCACATGTAGCGGTAAGAAGTATAGAGAAATTCCTCACACGGTGCACAGGCCCTGTTTAGATTTCCCTGGTTTCACTTGTGTAGACGTTTATATACACATGTCATTATCTGCAGGCTCCTGTGTCTACCACAGTCGACACACTGAATATTCTCAACACTGCAGGGTCCCTGGTGTCCCTTTTATGGCCACACCTGCCCATCCAACCCCCCAACAACCACTACTCTGTCCTCCATTTCTAAAACTTGTTGAAAATGTTGTATGAATTAAATTATATAGAACATAGCTCTTACACATCTGCTTTGCTGGAGAGTCTTGGAGTCGAAGTGTGTTGGCTGTTTCTTTGTGTGTGGTGGGGTGTGCAGATTTATGTAATGTTCACCTTTTGAGGGACAACACCTGGGCTGAATTGAGGTTTCAGCTGTTACAAATACATGTGAGTTTTTGTATGAACGTAAGTTTTCATGTCACCAGGATAAATGCCCCAGATAGTCATGACTGAGTCATTTGATAGTTATGTGCTTAGTTTTATAAAGAATCCAGCCTGTTTTTTACAGTGGCTGTGAGTGTTTACATTCCTGCCAGCAGTTCTCTACCTCCTTGCCTGCACTGATACTCCTCTTTTTCACTGCTGTCCTTCCCACAGGCCTGTGCTGAGATATGTTGGCAGAGGGGCAAGGGCTGAATACAGTGGTACCTCGCTTCATGAACTTAATTTGTTAATAAGTTCTGGGAAAGATGGCTGCCTCTGTGCTTGTATGAGAAAGATGTCTGTGATTGTGTTCTGTCACCTGACATGCAGCTCGTGAACAGAAACAATATGGTGCCAAATGCTTCTGTTTGTGAACCAAACTGTTCACAAATAAGCCTTTGAGAATTGAAATAGTACTGTATTCATACACCATGCTTTCACAGAAGCTCTGGTGGGCTTCCCTGTCTTCCTTGAGGACAGTAAGAGAACAGAATATTCTGGGTGCAGTAATAAAGCCACACACAGAGACAGACACTCACCTTCTGTGTTGGGAGCCAGAAGTGCTGGCGGTTTGGCTCTGGTGGGCCCTCTGCCTTCTCACTGTGCTCCCATCTGGTGAGAGGGCTCTTCTCAAAGTCACCTGCACTTATAAACCAGAACGTTTTACTCCATCATTCTTTCCCATTAAAATTGTACTTTTTTTTTTTTTGAAACAGGGTCTCGCTTTGTAGTTCAGGCTACTAAAACTGTACTCTTGCCAGGCATGGTGGCTCACACCTGTAATCCCAGCACTCGGGAGGCAGAGGCAGGAGGATTGCTGAGTTCGAGGCTTGTCTGGGCTACATAGTGAGCTCAGGGCCAGCCTGAACTACAAAGCAAGACCTTGTCTTAAAAAAAAAAAAAAAACTGTACTCCCATGGGGCACCAGTAGTACTAGAGGAGTACTATTTTTTATGATCTCTTTTAACCTTGATTATCTCCTTAAAAGCCCCATCTCCAAATAGAATCCTTCAGGATCAGGGCTTCCATGTATGGAGTTAGCAGGTGCACAGTTCCAGCCTTCATAGTCACTTTTACCTGAGGAGACCTGAGGGCCTTTACTGTACTCTGACCAACAAGGACTGGGGAGCCCAGGGACAGGGGCTTAGTGCTCCTACCGAGCCCCTGAATCATGAGAGGCCCCCATGGTCCCGTGTCCAGGTCACATTGCAGGGGACGACATGGGGTGGCAGATGCTACTAGTGACATCTATGAAATACAGTTCACTGTGGTGTCTCCTGACCCAGACCTCCTATTTTCCCTGTGACACTGGCTTTTGGAATGGACCAGGCAGTGTCTCAGGCTGACACATTCTGGATCTGTCCTGGGTCACCTACTTGTCTTGTGACCCAGAAATTAGGCCTAATGGCTTACTCAGATCCAGAGGAATCCTCTTTGACACAAATACCCATTTGTTTGACACCTGCCCAGGAGGCAGGTGCTGGCATCTCCTTTTGGCTTCCGCTGTAGAAGTTTAGCCAAACACAAGTTTTAAGAACTGAAATGAACACCATGGAGATCTGTCACCTGAGATGGTGACATCTATACCCCTGATGCAGGGCTCAGAGAAATCACAGCATCACCTGTGTGGCATCCAGCCAAGATGGGTCACCTGAATCTCCACAAAGTGTCGGACATGCTCAGAGCTATTAGTGGAGGGGAGGTGCTATGTTTGTTCAGAAGTCAGCCATAAAGACAACATGACAGAGGCACCAGGTAACATCAGGAGAGGGTGCTGGGACAAATGTCAGTGGGCCATTGATACAACTAGAGCATGTGGCACTTGAGATCACTGTGCTGAAGCAGTTTCAAGGGAGCACAGCTGTTCTTAGGAGTCACACAGGGCTGAGCATCAGGGAAAACTGTACAAGTGTGTGGGGTGTGTGTGCATGTGTATGTGCTATGGGCACATATATGTGGTCTGCATGCGCATGTACATGGGTGGGGTGGGGTGTGTGTGTACGTGGAGAGCAAGACACCAGTGCAGATGAGGTGTCATGTGAATGCATTGTCCTTATTGTGGCCCATGCTTGCCGAGTTTCTGTATGTTTAAAACTATTTCCAAAAATATATATACATATTTCTAAACAAACTTTAAATACTCAAGTTGAACAGAAGATCAACCAGTTTACTTGTATCAGGTGTCCAAGGAAGGTTTCTTTTTTATTAACGCATCAGGGATGTCCTCAGAGAACAAGATGAACATCAATCAATATGGAAAATCCACATTGTTGTTTACCACACACTGATAAACATGAGAGAAGGATCTTGCCAGACAGAACTGCCAGGAGCTTCCAATGCACAGTACCCTGAGGTTCTGGGGAAGAGAATGACTGACATTCTCAGAGAACTTGCCAACCTTGGACAAACCCAACTGAAGCAACTTCGGGATCTTCTATGTACTTAACCTGCAAAACCAGAATAGTGTTTGCCTCATTCTTGGAGTGTGCCACGCACAGGGCTGAGTGTCAGCAGCTGAGGGCCTCGGTGCTGCTGGCACCTCATCCAAAAACTGACCGCAGTGGGAAAAAAAACAACAAAGTAGAAATGGGGTTTGTGCAAAGACAGTGTGACAAGAAAGGGAGAATACTGGAATTTCCAAGGGGAGAGGCCTCGGGCCAACTTCCCAACTGCTGCTTCCATGCCTGGTGCATCCTCATTCCCCCGTGGGCAATTGCAAGCTTCTGTCCTCTGGCCACCAGTGGCTGTGAGAAAAAGCAAAGTATTCCATTCAGTAGACAAAGGCTACCTGCCAAAAGCTCTTGTATGTCCAGTGACAAAGAGTAGGGGAGACTCTGAAGAGACTTGTTATTCTTCAGATTGAATCAGCCATTTTTAACCTTTAAATTGCTTAAAATGGCTCAGAAATAACCATGAGGGAAGTGACGCATACGCAAATGGTCTTCACCATGGTAGACCACAGTCACTGCACAGCACATCATAGCCCTGGTGGCTGAGGCCTCTTTCTTCTGAGGAACACCAGGACTCCAGTCCTTGGCATTCCTCACGTCTGTGCTGCAGGGTGCTGGGCACCCCACCTCTCAATCCCAGCACCTTCCTCTAAGCCCGGACCCTGCCAAAGTGCTTCCAGGAAGAAAGCTGCCCCTGCTTGGGAACCACTGGAATGATCTGAATGGAACTGCCAGTTTAGAAGGTTTTTCTCAATTTTCTCAAACCTTCTTCACTCTAGAATCAGAAATACAGGAATGAAGTGTCACAGCTCAACTGCAGGGCCCTTCAGCTGGAGGGGCTTGCTTCCACCCATCAGGCCCAGAATGAGGAGAACCTTGCAGCGGCTCGGCTATTAACACAGAGGCTGGAGGAAGCAGGGCACCGCGAGGAGCAGCAGGTGAGGGCAGTTGTGGAAGCAGACAGGTGAGCCCCAACCCTCAGGGCCAAGAGGTAGGGACTCCAGCAGGTGAGCAAGGGGCTTCCAAGCCCAGGGAAAGTGACTGGGCTCAGCAGCTTCAGCAAATCCAGGACCTAGAGAAAGTAGCCACTGTGTCCACAACTCGGGTGTGCTGGGGAGTGGAGTAGTGCCAAGAGACCCAAGGAGATGCCTGCCGATGGAAGGTGGGGTTGATGAAACCCTCTTCTCAGTGGGTCTTCAATTATAATAATACTCAGAAAGGCACTGACCAGTTGTCATCATATTACAGCTCCTAAGGAAAACATTAAAATGGTATTTAAAAATTGTAATACAGGACTGGAGATTTAGCTCAGTGGTTCCAGCACCTGCCCAGCAAGCACAAGGTCCTGACTTCGATCCCCAGGAACCACATACAATAATACCGGGCATGGTGACTCGTGCCCACCAGCAATCAGTACCACACACCGTAGTGTGGGCATGGCGGCTCACGCCTGTAATCCCAGCACTCAGGAGGCAGAGGCAGGAGGATTGCTGAGTTCGAGGCTTGCCTGGGCTACATAGTGAGCTCAGGGCCAGCCTGGACTACAAAGTGAGACCCTGTCTCAAAAAAAAAAAAAAAAAGTAATTCAGCTAATTTGTGGTATAGCAGTGATAAATACATATATCCACCAGCAAGGGGGTATTTGTAAGATTTCCATGTTAAAACTTAAAGAATTAATTATTGATTAACCCATAAAGAAATGCCGTGAGCATTTTAATTTAGTAAATTTGTTGATTACTATAATTTAAATTGGTATGAATAGTATTCATATTTATATTTGGCCAATAATTATTTAAATTTAAGCAGCTGAGCTGGAGATTTATCTCAGTGGTTCCCTAGCAACTGCCTAGTAAGCACAAGGTTCCTGGTTCGATCCTGGTAACCACATTCAGTGCTGGGTGTGGTGGCTCATGCCTGTAATCCCAGCATTCAGGAGGCAGAGGCAGGAGGACTGCTGAGTTCAAGGCTTGCCTGGGCTACATAGTGAGCTCAGGGCCAGTCTGAACTGCAAAGCAAGACCCTGTCTCAAAAAAAAAAAAAAATTAAATTTAAGCAACTAACTAAATTCGGTCCATGTATAGACTTACTAACTTTATTGTAAAAAGACCAATAAAATTGATTGGATCACCGGACGTGGTGGCTCACGCCTGTCATCCCAGCACTCGGGAGGCAGAGACAGGAGGATTGCTGAGTTCGAGGCTTGCCTGGGCTACATAGTGAGCTGAGGGCCAGCCTGAACTACAAAGCGAGACCCTGTCTCAAAAAAAAAAAAAAAATTGATTGGATCCATTTGTACCACCAATGGTAAGAGCCACCCAATGGGACATTCATGCATGTACTACCAGTGGTTCAACCTGGCTGGAGTGATCAAATTCAAATCAGAGCCTCTGTCCTGGCAGTGAAGCCTCCGTCCGGGCAGTGAAACATGAATAACACCCCATCATGAACCTGTTCGTGAGTACAAACAGTGAAGAACAGAATAAAATGAAACTTAGTAAGAGGAAAGGATAAGCCACAGACTGGATAGGACTCATCCCCAGGGCTGGGGTGGCAGGTAGTGAGCGAAGTGGCACCAGTGGGTAAGATAGGAGACCACCAATTTGCAGTGTCCGTGGGGAGGCACTTACCCTCTCCTCAGTGCTCTGTTCCATGCCTGGTCACCTCTGGGAGGGGATTTTACAGAGTAGACTGCAGAGCAGTGACATCGTGAGCTGGCTTTGTCCCAGTGATGAACAAAACCCCGTGGAACAGCTGGTTAATGAAGTGCAGGTGACAGCTCCTACAGAGAGCAGGTCCCAGGTCCCCAGGTCCCCAGTGTCCTCATCTGGACAGTCCAGTCCAGGCATGCTGGAGTGTCCCCCAGACTGGGCAAGTCTTGGGAGTGCAAAAGGGCCATCTCAGGAACATGGTACTAACTGCCTGTTTTTCTCAGGCTCAATGCATTTGCAGAATAGAGATAAATGCTGATGCTAGGACACTAAACTGGTGTAAGCCCCTCAGAGCACAACCCACCAAAATGTGTCAGGAACCTCAATTGGACATTCAGGATCCTCCTCATGGGAATTATACCTAAGAGCATTGTGGCAAAACTTAAGTGGAATAGGGCTGGGTGTGGTAGCTCATGCCTGTAACCCCAGCAGAGTAGAGGCAGGAGCATTGCCAAGAGTGCAAGGCCAGCCTGAGCTGCACAGTGAGCCTCAGGACCAGCCTCAACCACAAAGGGAGACCCTGTCTCAAAAAAATAAAAAACACTTAACTGGAAGTATTTTCATCACTGTGCTATTTACAGTAGTAAAACAGATGAGAACCACGTGGAATTGTGAGCAACAGATGCTGAGTAATTGTGGTGCAGCTGCTGAAGACCCAGCTCTCCAATCATAAGTGATGTCCTAAGGTTGCAGCAAGAGTAAAGAGCCCCCCGCGACCCATGTGTCCTGGGAAATGCAAGAATTACAAGAGGATGGTGGATGGGCTTGGGAACCATAGGAGACATGAACTTTGCCATGTATAATTTCTGTAATCTGCAGTTTCTGTACTAAGCATGAAGTAGGGTATTTCTGGTACTGTACTTGCAAAATTAATGTTTTATAACAGTGTTTTCAGATCCAGAACCTTGAAGTTGAACTCGAGCGCATAAGTCAGGAATGTCAGAGCCTGAAACTAGCACAGTCAAAGCTGACAGAGAGCCATGAGGAAGGCCGGGATCAGGTGGGTATGCATGGGATGGAGGTGCTTGGCCCAGACCTGCCCAAGAGATGGTCATGTCCGGCCTGGTCTAACCTGGGTGGGCTGTGAGCTGGCTGAGGGCACAGAGCAGGAGAGGCATGCAGTCCCTTTTCCAGAACCGTGTGGCCACACTGTACCTGCCTGGAATGGCCCCCATTGGGGCTGTGACTCCCACTCATCAGTGGGACCTCAGAAGAATCAGGGTGAAGTCTTTCATGGCATCAGGGAAACTTCTAGATGAAGCCTCCAAGGTCAGACCAACGTGAGCTGGGTTTAGATCTGCCCTCCAGTTGCTCAGAAGGCACTGGCTGAGTGATGACGCATAAATGAACAAGGCTCGTGGCTGCAGCAGGCCCTGGCCCTCCAGGTTTCTGTGCGTTAGCCAGGGCTGGAGGAAGTGTGGTGTGTGTGTGGCTTTAGTGAATGACACCACTTTGTACACATGGAGGGTTACTCGTGGTGACTCTCGGATTTTATGTTTTGGCCAATTTCCATTTCAAAGTAAATGAGCCCTATGCTAACTCCTGAAACTTGAGTCGTGTGGAACCCTCTTCTTGTGGCAGGAGGAGCAGGAGCAGCTGGATACTGGGGCAGGGCAAGCAGCAGAGGTGGAGCAGCTGCTGCAGGAGAAGGTGGAACAGGTGAGTGGCAGTTCTAACCCTGAGTCCATCCCCTCCCCACACACCCCGGGGGGGGCTCTTCAGAGTCCACTGTACCCCGTCTCCACACGGGACTGCTACATCAGGGGTCTAAACTCAACCAGAGTGAGCAAATTACCTTCAGATTTTACCAAGTACTACCCCAGACTATATCGTGTATTGTTTCTTTGGGGAACTGTTTCAGGACCTTTGAGGAAAACACCTTTTCCGCCTAGTAGGCAAGCAGTCTACATACTTGTAGCACCCTGACCCTTCTTAAAACTTTTCAGATTGGGCCGGAGGGTTAGCTCAGTGGTTCCGGCGCCTGCCTCGCAAGCGCAAGGTCCTGAGTTTGATCCCCGGTAACCACATATAATGCTGGGCGTGGAGACACGCCCACCAACAATCAACACCGCATACCACAATGCCGGACGTGGTGGCTCACGCCTGTAATCCCAGCACTCGGGAGGCAGAGACAGGAGGATTGCTGAG